>JAQZBX010018759.1:0-34347 GCA_029593785.1 Cabassous unicinctus | reverse complement strand
TACAGAGAGTAACTTATGCTGTTCAATATACTAAAATTCTTTTACAATAATATTTAAATAAATAAGATAATATTCATACCTAATATTTTAAAGAAAATGTTAATATTTAGAAATATTTGTGTAAATATAAGAAAAACATTGATAAGTTTTTAAATCCATTACCTCTCTGTAGCACCAATAGGGCAATAGGGAAGGGGCAGGTACCAGGTACCAGGTCTGGGGATTGAACTGGGGCCTCATATGTGGGAAGCCAGCACTCAACCACTTAGCCACATCAACGCCCTTGAGCTGGTTTTACCATTTGTTTGCTTGTTGTTTGCTTTTTTGTTTGTTTGGTTTTAGGAGGCGCCTGGGACCAAACCTGGGACCTCCCATGTGGGAAACAGGCACTCAACCCCTTCAGCAAGCAGCAGGTGTGCAACTTAAAAGGTGATTTAGAATAAACATTTAGTTGTCAAGAATCTCACAATGTTTTTCTTCATAGCAATTTTCATTAAATGATATTATTTTATTTATTTGTTTGTTTGTTTGTTTGTTTATTCACTCTGTTGTATATAAGCTACCTGAGATCAGGGACCTTTTCTCTGTTATCCTTTTGTTGTGTTTGCAGAGCCCAGAATGGTATCTGGGATAGAGTGGCACACTATAAATATTTGAAAGATGAAAGACTTTTAAATTATTAAATTAAATGAATTAATTGATTTCATTTAATAATCAAGGAAAATAAATGCTTTAATGAATAAATATCAGCATGAAAATACAGGGTAAATTCATATCCTGTCAAGAAATTCAATGTAGCTTAAATGTGAGTTGAAACAATTGAGAGCACAGGTTTAATTATGAGATTTAAGGAGAAGATAGTCAATATGGGACATTCTGAGTGAATCTGAACAAAGAATCAGTGATATCACAATGACATGTTTTTAACTTCCTGTGAAATCTTGATAAAATGAAAAATGGTTCTGTTGTTCTTATAGTTTACTAATTATTTCAACTCTAATAATTATCTAAGGATGAAATGATTCCTCAAATTTAAGCCATCAAAGTGGTTTTCTTAAACATAAATAACTTCCAGTTAAAATGCCATTGGTGCTGCAGGATCAATGACAACAGCACAAATTTTTTGATTTTCTATCATTTCTATCTTTCTACACTTCCCATGCCTCCACCACTTTTGCATGTGCGGGTCCGCTATAGCTATTATGATAAAGTTACATTTTTAAGCTGCTGCTCTCTTCAGCAATTCAATATTTTTCTTACCACTACATATGAATTATGCCAATACTTAGGATTACACAAAATAATTCTTAAATAAGTAACATAATCACAGATATCCATATTCATTATTAAATGCAAACCATAAATAATTAAAAGTTTCTCAGCAATGCTTCTCAGATGATATCCCTAAGGCCTATTAATTAAATTTGTATTTAATTACAAAATCTTAGGTGGGGCAGCTAAGCATCAGGAGAGTTGCTATTTTAATAAATTAATACTTTTGCTACTAAATTTTGTGGTCAGTTGCATGCCAAACTGTATGATATGAGATTCTTACTCAGTATTTAAATCGAATTAGGCCATCATAATTGAGGAATATCAATGGATTCTAGGGTAGTAAAAATATTTTATGAAAAGTATACATTACTTATATCTAATATTTCCTAATTGAAGATTGGTAATCTTACTGTGCTTTGGAATAATGTTTGGTTTTAGAAGTGATAAAAAATAGTTTTCTAACAAATTCTGGAGTAGAAATAATATGGATGTGGAAGGCTGGGGAAATCCACGATATCGTATATCTACCTTTTCCTTAGATTGTGTACTTGTTAGTGCAATGAAATTCTAAAGTCACTCCAAGGGAAGAAATCTGATACTTTTGTAATATTGTCAAAATATTGCCCATAGTTTGAAACTAAAGAAAAATAAATCTTAACATTTTTACAGGTGAATTAACTTCTGGAAAATATATATCTTTGGACAAGGCTGTATTAGAGATGGAAAATTAATTGAGATTTAGCTAATCCCACAGGAAAAGACAAATTTGACAATGGATATTGAATCAATATATAGACTATATCCTTGAGTTTATTTCTATACAATTCAATCAAGTTAGCCTAACAACATACATTTATTAATCACTATCAAGTCTTATGTTTTGGTTAACTCAATAGAAAACAAAACAAAACAAAACAAAAACAACAAAAGCATCCTTTTTTTCTTCCTACTTTTAATATTGCTGTCATTGAAAACTTGCCTAGTAGTATCCAGTTTGATTGTTTTTTATTTTTCTATTACTTTTATATATTTTGCCACATGAAAATTATGCATATTTCCATGAAAATTGTAATTCCTTGGCAAATTGGTCTTCTTTATAACTACCCCCTCAGAAAGTTAAAAAAAATCTCATTGAAATACTATCAAGAAAATTGTTGAGAATTTTTTTAATGAGTGATGGCCTACTGGGTAAATTTCACTAAGTTTAGAAGTTAATTCTATGTACTCATTAAATTGTGTTTTTTATTTTCTTTTAACTTGAAGTTCAGTGATTCTCTGCTCTGTGGAACTTTTCCATAGTAATATCTAATTAATTTTTTAACATCATGAATCATAATGTGTTTCCCTATACCCTCCCTGTTTCAAATTTATCTGAAACTAAATTAAGCATGTCTAAGATATATAAATGTTTTTTAGTCATGCATTTCACCAAGAGTAATTTTACATTCACAATTTAGCTTGTGTTCAAAGATTTTGGAAAAGCACATACTTCCCAATATAGCTTACAAGTCTTTTTTCCGGTATAATAATCCTGTTGATCCCCTTCAAATACTCTACACTCTCACCCTAATTACATCTATATTTTCAACTTCTTTGTTTATGGTTACTTCAATTACTTTCCTGAGTAGATTGTTTCCTTACCTTATCAAAGTGTAGCAAAATGCCATAAAATATTTATTAACCACTCACATCAGACTTGAATTCTTCTTCTGCTAAGGGTCAATTCATATTTGTTAGTACATTAACATTTTTATAAAAATTATTTCATTCTATATGAAATCATTGTTATGCCCATACATTATAGATTCTCTTTATAGTCCACATATAATCAGTTCCCAAGCCCCTTTTTGGCATTATCATGGATATCTCTTAAATCTTCTCAGGTCTCCATCCCCTAGCCATGGCCTATATACATCCTCACAGATTTTCTAACTACCTTTATGCTATCAGTCCTGTCTGTTATTGTTTGGCTTCCACAATTGTTTTATTTGTTTTTATAAACTTTAATTTTGGAATAATTTTACATTTACCCAAAATATGAAAAATTAGTGCAAGGAGTACTTGTGTACCCTTCACTTAGTTTTCCCAAATGTTAACACCTTACATAATCAAGGCACATGATTTTTTATTCAAACCTAAGAAATTAACATTGCTATCAGCTGCAGACTTTATTAGGATTTCAAAATTTTTATCATTAATATCATATTTCGGTCCAAGGATCACATCCAGGATTCCACTTTGCATTTGGTCATCATATCTCTTAGTCTCCACTGGTTTATGACAGTGTCTCAGAATTTCTTTGTTTTTTTCATGACCCTGACTATTTTGAAAGATACTAGTAAGATATGTTGTGGAATACCTCTCATTTTTTAATGTTTTTCATTATTACCCATTATACTTGAATATTTGGGGGGGAGGATAGAGGGAGTGTACAGCAGAGGTAAAATGATCCTCTTGCTGTATCAGATCAGAAGGTAAATGACATCAACACGAATTGTCACTGGTGATGTTAACCTTTGAACATTTGGTTATGCTTATATCTGCAGTTTATTCCTACCTTAAAGTTACTATTTCCCTCTTTCTAGACTCCATTCTTTGGAAGCAAGTCAGTTAAGTCCAGCCTACTCTCAATGATAGGCTGTTACACTTTAACTCCAGGAAGGGAGAGTGTCTTCATATATTATTTAGAATTCTATAAGGAAGACGTGCCTTTTCTAAACCTTATGTTTTACCCATATACTGAGTCTGTATTTCTGTATGCTTACATCAAGTGCTTAAGAATGGTATGCAAAGCCCTCTTTGATCCAGTGCTTTATATCTGGTAACTCCCTCCAATAATCTGTGGTTACCCCCAGTAGTTGTGGTGTGCCATGATGTTTCAAACCACTGTTTTTTCACTTATATCATCTTGGAATGACCTGCCTACTCATGCATACTACTTAGCACCCTTTCTATTGTATTATCTCAACTTTCTTACGGAGAATTTTCAAATTATTTCTTTGTGCTAAGACTGCAACCTAAAACCAATTCTATCAGTGCCTTTACCAATTTTTTAAAAAATGTACTCATTCAGTCCTTAATATTCTAGTCTATAAATTTCTTCAGATCTGAAGCCATTTCTATTCATATTTTTTCACATAATTTTGCGTATTAAAAATTTGCTTAATGAATGAAGAAACAAATGTTAGACTCTTCTAGGTTTTAAAAAATGTCATTTAACTATATTCTTGCATGCTCTTGATAAGGCTGTGTAGGCTTCATTACAAGAAAAATCTGATAATGAAAAAAAGAGGGGGAGGAAGACAAGGAGAAGGAGAAGGAGAAAAGCCACACAAGCAGAAATGAAGGGAGGAGGAAAGAAGGGAGGAAGGAAAAGAGGTAGGGAAGGAGGGAAGAAAGAAAGAAGGAACTACAAAATTAAAAATAATCATTTATATTTGGGACATAAAAACATAAAAGTCACAAACAACTCTCATCCTTTCCTTTTGGCTTTCTGTGTCATTTTCTACCTATTTTTCCACTCCAGGCAAGAATTGCAGTGTAAAAATTGCCTTTCTAAAATGACATTTAAAATTGAGTAAGTCAAGTGTAGAGGATTGAGCCAAGAGCATTTTTCATTAGCATTTGTGTTTGAGAACATTTGTGACTTTCACTTTCAAGGCATTTCTGAACCATGCAGGATCCATATCAGCATATTCCCTATGTTTTTTTTAGTAAGCATATAACTGATTATTAACCTGAGAAAAACACTGTATGTGGGCCTCCTTGTTTTCAGATAATCTGCTTTCCAATAACATGAGAAACATCACTGCCATGGACTTTCCCTCTCGCTTATTTTACCTTTTTTAGGTTGCACATAAATCTATCTCTTCAGTAATGCTGTAGTAAGATTTGCAACAATCTCAGAACAATGCACTTTGCTTGTGGAAACAGCATTGATGTTTCTTGCCAAACAGTATTCTTCCCTTCAGTTTTAAAGTTTACCTGAAGCATTACTAAAGATAATTATTTCATAATACTTTGCACTGGTTCTGTATGTATCATACTAATTCATTATTTTGTGTCAATGACCTTTCTAGTGTTTTGAAACTTTTTTGCTACATTGATAAGCACATTTTATTTCTTCAGCTAAAAGCTGAGAAAATTGAATATTCATCTTGCTTATAAAAGCAGAATCTATATGACAGTTGTTTTTATAGGCAAAATTTAGATAGCATAATTGTTCAAATGAGTTCGTCCCAATAATGTCTCTCCTTCTAATTTACTCACTTTCCCATAATTTGTGTAAACCTGGAGCTGAATTTGCATATTCTTATAAGTAGATGCCTTAAACTTACTCTATTTTTACATATTTATTTGAAAATTGCAATCTCACGCTTTGGTAAATTACAAAGCTATAGTTAATAATTATCCTCAACTGTGACTCAACAGAAGCAAAAAATAATGTTAGAATTATTACTTTATAAATGGAATAAGACATTTCTACAAATGAAACTAGTAGACCAGTTGTTGATTTCAACGTGTACAAAGAGTAGTTTAGGCTTTAGACTATGGCATACAAGCATTCTTGATGAAATAAACATTTAAATAGAATGCTATGGGTTTTGCCTAAATTATAGTCAACTGATGAAATGGTGTTGATAAACCTTTAAAATTTATATATTCTAAGACCAGGGATTCTGCAAATTTCAAAAGGCTATTTTACTTTTGGTGGTGTGAGGAAATTGTGTATTTGAAATTTCAACATCACAGGCCATATATCAGTGGCTTCCTGAATATTTTCACTTAATAACATGTTTTAATGGCTTGCTGTTAAAAATGTATAATTTTTAATAGTTATAAATCACCAGTAATAAGGGTAAAGGAGAAATGTGGATTGTTTTACTCAATATTATTTTGTGAGCCTTACCCATATTGTTACATGCATTTTCTCATTTCTGTATGTTATTTCATTATATGACTATATTGAAATCTGTTGATAGAATTTTAGGTTTATTCCACTTTGAATAGTGTTTTTCGGCATTCTTGTGCATGCCTTTGGTGAATATTTCTATGTGTTTTTGTTGCATATATATACAGAAACATAAAAAGGACTGAATCATAGTGTGTTCATATGCTTAGATTTAGTAGAAACTGTGAAAAGGTTTTCAAAAAATAATGCTGAGAGAAAAAAGCCAAACACAACAGAATAAATGCAACATGATTTAATTCATATAGAAGCAGCAAACAGGAAAACTAATCTAGTTATTAGAAGTCAGGATACTGTGTAGCTGAGGCAGAAAGGGTAGTGAATGAAAGGGGCAAGAAAAGATCTCATGGGATTCTCCCAATAATCTGTCTCTCATTGTGAGTTATGGTTCTTGAGTGTGTTCATTTTTTGAAAATTTCTTAAATTTGATAAATAACATTGCACTTATGATTTGTTAACTTTTATATATGTATATCATAATTCAATAAAATTTTATTTCAAAATTAAATTATATATAGAAAGTCATTTCATGAAAAGAGGGAATGGTTCCTTAGAAAGCCTTGGCCTTCTATTTATTATGTATGCCAAAACCATTGCTAATATTACTTCAGTATTAATGTGTATTATAGGTAAAAATAACTCATACTTTGTATTGAACACAGCTGAGTCTACAATTTTCCTTTCATTAATTGAAAAATATTTGTTGACAAACTACTATGGGCTGCATATTAAGATACATGTAGATAAAACCACAATATCTACTGTGAAGACGATCACGGACTAATAGGAAAAATAAGTGGACAAAGCAATTGCACTGCTGCATAGCATCTACTAAAATATGAGAGACCATGCAACCCAGTTCACCTGCAAGAGTTCCAGTTCAGGCTGATTGACTTTACACAATTATTAATCGTTCTTCCTTTTAAACCAGGGATTCTTACACAAGGGGTCCATGAGCTTGAATTGAAATTCAAAAGAATGTTATTCTTGTGGGAACGTGTTGGTGTGAGTGTGATATATTTATTAAATAATACACAATATAGTGTGGTCTTAGTAATGGGTCCGCGGTTTTCACCTGACTGGCAAAGGGGTCCATGGAACAAAAAACGTTAAGAATCCCTCTTTTAAACCAAAAAAAAAAAGTTGCTATTGCATAATAATTTATATGACCAACCTAGCTATAATTGAGTTTATCATCAAAGTGTTATAAGGAACCTAAAAAGGAATTAATAAAATTTTCTGCAAGGTGGTTAGTTTGCCTTTGGCTTGTTTTATTGTTTGTGTTTTTTCCCCTTGATTTTGTATTGTGGAGAGTGAGGACAAGACATTGAGCCTGGTCTTTAAGGAATCTTAAGAGATTGTCATGAAAAAGGAAGAGCAGGCAAAGGATAAAAATCTGAGTGCAAATGAGTAGAAAATAGATGGGATAATTCTCAAGAATTTTAGAGGCCTGGGTATATTAGGAGAATGGTAAATTCAGTGAGGCTAGAATAACTAGCATGTATGGGAAGAAGTAGTGGGAAATTAAACCGGAACTAAAGGTTGAGGACTCATTGTAAGATATCCATGTGCCACTTTAAGAAATAGGAAACCATCATCATCTCCTTGTTAGTTGTTCTGAGTAGTCCAAGGACCTGGAAAGTAGGTATTGCAACTTTGTTGAGATTCGGAGCCCAGCTGGTACATGACAGCCTAAAGATTTAAGTCTCTTGGGCATATACCTATCAACTCTAGTACTAATTATAGGTTCAAATAGAAGGGTCAGAAGAGCTATGTGTAGGAAAACCACAACTAAGTCCAACTCTGTCACAATGGGGAGCATAAATTCCAAAGTAGAGCCCACTGGCAAGGCACCAAACTCCTGAGCTATCCTGCCCTGACTGTAATGTCTGGATGCCTCCGGAACCCTCAAAAGCCCTGCTATTTGAGGTAGTATTTACTTTAGCAGACAATGAGATCCTGCTGAGACATGCATAATCATAACCTCTGGATTGACCTCCTGACTCACTTTGAAGTCTCTTAGCTATACAAACTCATTTGTCTTTACCTTTTCTCCCTTTTGGTCAAGGTCTTTCTCCACTTGCATTGCTAGCTGGTACTTGGTAATAATCCCTCGGTGCCGGGAGGCTCATCCCCGGGAGTCGTTTTCCATTCTGGGAGGAAGGTAATGCATTTATATGCTGCATTCGGAGATGATGATGGACAAAGCCCATCCCAAGGAACTAAGAGAGCAAACAACTGCAAACAAGAGAGTCCCATCCATCTACCCCATGGGATCAAAGCCTCCTTTCAATTAGAAATGGAGTGGGCATTACCATCCCAGAATCCTCAGGATTGAGGAATGAACTACGGACCAAAGTAGACTTACTGGTATTTTACTATAAACTTATTTTGATTCTAGCAATGTAAGAACTTATATCATTCATGTAGAGGCATTGGCCACTGGAGGTTCTGAGAGCAGGGAGAGGGAAAACAGGTATAATATGGGGGAATTTTTGGGACTTGGGAATTGTCCTGAATCAGAATGGGTCTTAGTTCCTATTACTGGAGGCCTTACAGAAAAAAAGCCATAGGAAGGAAGCAGAAACTGGAAGTCAACAGAACCTGGAAGAAAAAAGATAGGACATCACCATGTGATAGGAAACAAAGGAACCCCAAAGGTTTTTATATTCCTTTGAGTATTTAAATTTTTTTAAACTGTTATATTTTTTAAAACTTAATATTTACCCAAACTGCCAGAAAGCACATACTTTTCAGTCATTTAAAATTACGGAAAATTTTAGATGTCAACTTGAATATGTATAAAGTGGTAAATGTTTTGCAAAATTGTTTATGGTATCCAAGAGAAAAAATTTTGAATTCCTCTGCTTTATAACATCATGCTTAAGCATTCAGAATCTGGAGTCAAACTGAATGTTTACCATTTGCCACTGGGTTTATGTGCAATATTAATAATTTCCTATCTATCTGTCTTTTTGGCAATTTCTTAGAGAAAAACAAAACAAAAGAAAACAGAAAAAAAAGGAAATCTGATTTTGGGGGGGAATTATGAATTTAAATTAAAAAATATCTTATTTGGGATGCCTGGACTATAACCCATTGCAGTGCCCTTAATGTAGTTAGAAACATGCACTTGGAGCTTTGGGGATAGCTTCCTTCTAGCAGAATTCAGGTATCACTCTGTGAAGACTTCCCTTCCTGTGGATTTCAGGCATAGTTAAGTTTCTTCTGTTGCCAGCATATCCCTAATGCTTTTTATGCTGAATTGATATCACCCTTTTAATCCTTATTTTCAATCAGACTGAATCCCTTAAAGACAGGAGATGCATCTTGATTCATATCTGCAATGCTGTTCCTAGCACAGCCAGTTTCAGAAAGTAGCCTTTCCATATTTGTGGTAAATCAGATAATCAGCATATAGATATCTGTTGGTCCATGGGAGTTAATGACTTCACCCAGTGGACCATTATGGGACCAAGATTAGATAAAATCCAAAGATTTTGTAAAAGGACTTCTCAGCAAATAAAGCTTCTGTGCTAAATGCATGAAGGTCATAATATACATTTTCAATTTTTACAATATTAGTGCCATTGAAATATTATTTTCAATTGGTATTTTGTGGAGCAAGTTGCTGTATGGTGCATTGTGGGAACACAGGCTCAGGCACAACAGAGATCCTCAACAAATGACTTCTTTATTACTAACATAGCACAAAGGGTCCAAAAGAGCAGGAGAAGAGATCCCATTGTGGTCAGTCAAGAACTCCAGTCAGGGTTGGCAGATGGTGTCTCCATACACACTGCTTTGTGCCATCAAAGGGAGGCCTGTGCTGCAACAGTGTGGTGTACTTATACATCTGGAGGGGGGAGGGCTTGCCACTGAGCAAAAAGCCTATATCAAGGAACCTTTGTGCTGTTACCACCCTGTAAAGCATTTACGGCTGCTTGTTCCCAGTTTTGGGTTCAAGGTGCGATCAGGCCTTTCCATTTCTGAATAACTTGGTTTTTCAAAGTTGAGACCTAAAATCTCCCCCAGGCATCAAAATGAAAACATACTGAAGCATCTACATACAAACAACCAAGAAGGGAAAAGGAGGGGGGTAGGTAAGGTCTGGGAGTTGGTCCCTGAGTGTGTCTGTGATGTCTACAAGTGTATCTCAACTCTGCCTTTATTTCTAATATGAAAATAATCAAAATTGCATTTAACATTGGTTTGTACAACTAAATAATAGCTCTCAGGAGCAAGTGGTGACATCCTAAGAGGCAGCACACCAAGAGTTAAGAGCAAAGGCTCTGGGTTCACATTAGCACAATATTTCCTCCACTGAATTGTGTGACTTCGGGCAAGTTAAGTTACTTAATCTCTAATATTATGGAGTTCGTTATCTTTAAACTGGAATCCTAACAGTGCATAGTTCATACGGAGAGTGAGAGGATTAAATAAGATATATGTAAAGTGTAGAGCACAGAGACAGGCACATAATAAATGCGTGTTACTGTCTACAAATTTGAAAATCTGCAGAGAGGAATAGAGAAAAGATATGCTACAACCTCCCCTATGTTATATTTCTATGTGCTGCTATTGGTTAAATGATGGCTTAGTAATAAACACGCTGACTTCCAAGAATTTTCTAAACTCTTTTGTGTTGAATTTTTTGTCTTTCATTAAAAAGAGTCTTTGTAGCAAATTCTGAAATTCCAAATTCATCAATTATCAGCCATTAGTCAGTGTTTAAAAAATATTTATTGATTGCGTGCATGTCCCAAATCAGTAAATCACAAGTATAAGCATATTTCTTTTGTAAGTATGCCTAGATCAGCACCTCATCACTTAGAGAAAATTGAACTTACATGCTTTGGGAAGATTTCCTTGTCTTAGTATTGCTGTCCATGCTGCCTCCGTGGATTGTCCATGCAGCCGCAAACCAAGTGGCCTGAAGGTATGAAACGTAATTATTTAGTACCACTATCTACATTACTAAGGAAGAATAGTGTTTTAAATGGGGGTAAGTTCACAGTAATTTATGCTGCCCACAAACAACAAGAAACAACAGTTTTCTCTACCATTTAATGGGGGATTTAATTCTCAATGTTGTCCTCTAATCAAAGTATAAATATTGATTTTATTTTGGTGATAGTTTTATATTGCCTATAAACATAGCTAAAGAAATATTCATTAATTTTTTGTTTGTTTTAAAAAAATTTTTATTCACCCAGCCTTCTTTGAAAGATAAGGCCAATATTAGGGAACATGGTTTACTTTTCAAGGAACCAAGTATACTTAGTTTTTTTAAAGCTTTGATATCAACAGATTTTCTGGAACATACCAAAAAATGAAATATAGCAAAACCTCTTTTAATTAAGGAACATTCATTTGGAGTTTGTTGGGGATTGAATCATGTCACCTGCAAAAAGCATGGTCAGGTCCTAACTTCTGGTCTTGAAGGTGTAAACCCATAGTAAATAGGATCTCTTGAAGATATTAATTCAGTTAAGGCCTAACTGAATCAGGTTGGGCTTTAATCCGGATTACTGGTGTCCTTGATAAACAGAATGAAATTCAGACAGAGAAGGAGAGAAGCCAGGGAAGCAGTTAGAAGCTATACGTCAACGGAAGACAGAAGAGAAAGGAGAAGATGCCACCATGTATATTGCCATGGGACAGAAAACCTAAGAAACCCCCAAGATGGCAGACCAGCCCAGAGATACCAGTCTTGGATGAAGGAGGCCTTCTAACCTCTGAAACCATAAGGCAATAAATTTTCCTGCTGGTTAGCAAACCTATTGTATGATATTTATTTTAGTAGCTTTTTTAGTTTTTATCGTAATGTAGACAAATGCTCAGTTAAATTTGTTTTGTTTTGTTTTCAATTCTAGTACTTAAAGGTTTAATAAGTATCTACATCCCTAAACTTTTTTTAATATGTTGGAGCAAACTTTTTAAAGCAAATCAATGTTGTAAAATATTATTGGAGAGTGTATTCAAGCTATATAAGAGTTATAAAACCATTTTATTTACTTTCTAGGTATTAATTTATATAAAACAATTAGAACATTTTAGAACACTTATATAACACTATATTTTTATGATGATACTATCTTACATTGATTCAACAGGTATTAGGCTAGATAGCCTGCTCAATGCTTTATGTGGTTGGCTTATTTAATCCTCCCCAATATGGGCTGTCTTGTCTACCAGACAGCAAGTTACATGAAGACCAAGACTGGATTTGTTTTCATCATTGTACTCCTCTTCAAACTTAGCATGCAAGCTTCCGTTGCATTAAAAATTATTCTTCATAATACCTCTACGTGGTAAGGAAAAAAGACTGAGAAGTATTAAGAAACTTGTCCAAGATCACCCTGCTAATAAAAACGAGAATTGGGATTTCTCTCAAGCAATCTGACCTAATAACCTCACCCTTAAATACTTTCATCTAACAAAATACTGATACTTCTAGATGTTAGTAATTTATTTACCCATTACAAATTTCTCTTTATTTTAATATGTAAAAGTCCTTTAAGTGAACTTTTGGTGGGAGGCATGTATGCTTGGAAAGAGGAAATTATTATGTGTGCTCTTCTGAATAGGACTTACTCTACCTGGGGTTAGATTAGGATTTTTATTACATATGGAATGTAGAGAGAAACAGCAAATAATATTCAGAGTCTGACCAAGAAAAACAGCTAAGCAGCAATTCAGTTGGCCTCAAGCTACTCTATTCATCTTGAAAGATAATTTTTCAAATTTCTATATTTTCTCCAACCATAGCTGGATAATCTTTTCCATATATATTCCATATTATAGAGGATATTTGCCCTTCTTCCTATGATAGTTATGTGTGCTCCGTGGTTTTAAGAAGATATGTTGGGTAAGAAAAATTATCTAAAACATGGAAATCAATAAAGAATACTGCATGACATTTCAATGTTATGTTTATACACATAATTTGCCCAAGAATTGTTTAATATTCTATGACAGTTTGTGATCTATTTTGTGATTTAACATTTGAATAAACTATGAATTTACCTAATAACTTGTCGATTTCTAGTTAGTAAAAAATATGCTGCTATTTTTTCCCCTTCACAATCCCTTTTTGCTTTCAGAGTATGAGATGCCAGTTCCTCAAAATATATTTTTGTTGTTTCTTTTAACCAGCTTTACCATCTACTAGTTCCCTCACTAACTACCAGACTGAATAGAATTTTTGAACTGTGCACTTTCTATATTTGTATGAGAGTAATATTTTTACCATTTTGAATATTAAGCATTAACAAACATGAAATGTATGAATGGTCTCTAGCCAGAGACTACCAGGGGCACACTTGTAGTTGAAAAACAATAGGTTTCTTACTCATTGCAATGAGAAAGGGTGCACACCATGAGGGACTAATGGGTGTGCCAATAGGAAAGTATAAGAAGGGGCTTATTATAGAATTGGGGCTTGTGCTAGATGATTTGAAGGAGATTTTAAGAAAATTGAGATTTGCTCTGGAATGGATGCTGTCAGGAAGCAGGGGTAAATTCGTGATTGAGTATCTTAATGAATCTTATATAGGAGGGAAGAATAAAATAAGCTAAAGCTATAATGCTTTCAAAAAGCAGCAGCACTCACTCATATCAGCCAGGATGGGAGATGTTTGGAAATTTTTGTTCATTTGTTTTCTTTTGCATAGTGTCTTTGTGTCTGGGCTTAGAAAAGATTCTGAAGGGATCTGTTGTTTTGTCTCACTTTATCCTGATCACAGAGTGACTTTGTATGGTGTTGGTGTTGTGTTAGATTGCTTTCACTCAACAGGGAAATACCATGACCCAGCTCCGAGTACCAGACGAGCTCCTAACAGGAAGCTTAGCTGTTAACGTCAGACCAGTTTAGGGATGTCGTGGCTTGCTTTTCTCGTTCTCAAAATAAAAGTAACAAAAAGAAAAGAAGAATAAAAAGAATCCATTTCTCTGACACAGGGTACTGTGGGAAAGAGGAGGGAGACGGGCCAAATAGTGAAGCATTCAGATGTGTTTCCCAGTTTCCCTTCTGAAGATTTTGGCATGTTCACAACAGAGGTCAAGCCTTTCTCATCCTGCCAGAGTACTGATGTAGACAATATCTGATGAGAAACTTACTAGAGTGGAGCAATCATTCCAGGAGAGTGTAATCTCTACACTGAATACTGGGAACAGACCTCCAGTGAGTCACAGCAGTCCCCAGCACATAAGAAGAGACAGTGTTGGCCAGGGATTGCTAACAGGATCTAAAATACCTGAGACTAGACCACAGATCTCGTTAGCTACAGATTCAGATTCCATCCATCCATGCCAGCCGGGTGCACAATCCCATATAGAAAAAAGGCAGTATCCAGGAAACTATTTGAGGTAGAAGACACCTTGCTCAATGACATAATTCTTCCCTCCTACCATGGGATTGCAGAAACATATGCACATATGTATGCACGTGCACACAAACACATACACACATACACACACTCCAAATGGGGTCAGGAGGCTTGCTGAGATAAGACATAAATAACTACTTGAAAGGACTGCACAAGCTAAATTAAAATTTAGACTTAACATTGAGTTGTTACTCTTTTTCCAAACAGTTAAGGTTTAAGAAGAAAAGAAGATAGTTATATATATACTCTGTGATCTGAGTTGTAGTATGAGTGTGAGATAAAATTTATGACCCAGAAAAACAGATTTACAGTGCTCAATAAAAACTAGCTATTATTGTTACTATAGATATTAACTACTTATTAAAATTATCATAGTCAGTATTAATCAATATCTATGAAGAAAATTATTGGTTTAATGTTGAAAAGGAAAACCCTGTTTGGTGTTTGTTTTTATAACAAATATGTTTTTATAATAACAAAAATATCTCAGTAAATTGAAATATTGCAGTTACAGGGCAAAAAATTACTAGGCATTTTAAAAATTTAGACATTGAGCATTCATCATGAATAGATTGCGATATATGTAGGCATTTATTTTATCATGTATTACTATCTATTGGAATGATTTTCTCAAATTTCTATAAATATGTTGGAGAAAAATGTTTAAGGACTGATAAACACATATGAACCCACCAATAAAATTAACATATGACCTGAAAAAGAAATATTGATACTATTGTGTGCAATTTATTCATCCTTATACTTTACTAAATATCTATATTTTTTCACTTTTAAAACTATATAAGTGAAAATGTATGCATTTGTCTATAATTTGCCTTTCTCACTGTATTAGGCAGCCAAAGAGGTGCTGATGCAAAATCCCAGAAACCTGTTGGCTTTTATAAAGGGTATTTATTTGGCGTAGAAGCTTACAGTTACCAAACCATAAAGACTAAGTTACTTCCCTCACCAAAGTCTGTTGCCTCGTGTTGGAGCAAGATGGCTGCGGATGTCTGCAAATGTTCAGGCTTCCTGGGTTCCTCTCTTCCCAGGGTTCGTTTTTCTCTGGGCTCAGCTGCTCTGCTCTCTCCACAAGGCCAACTGTAGACTGTAAGGCGACTGGCTCTGTCTCTCTTCCCGGGGCCTCTGCCATGTCTAATGGAACTTTCTCTCTTTCCTCACGTACCTGCTTCTCCTGTGTGTTTACTTCCTGGGATCCAGGATCAAAACTCCAACCTCCCTTCTCTGCAGTGGGGTTTCTCTGTGAGCCCAGGGACTCAATGTCCTACTGATCAAAGCCTTAATCATTATTAAATCAAGTAAAAGAGAAACCTCTGAATCCAATCCAATCTAATATGCCCAGAGGGACAGACCAGTCCACAAGCACAATCCAATATATATTTTTGGAATTCATAAACAATATCAAACTGCTACACTCACTCAGTATTTTTTTGTTTTAGATTTATCTGTGTTGATTCACAGATCTCTAGCTAATTCATGTTATCTGAAAGATAATATTCCTTTTTTATGATTTCACAAATATCTTGATTATTCTGCTGATGAACATTTAGATTGTCTCTATGTTTTGGCTCTTACAAAAATTTGTGATTAACATTCTTACACATATATCCTAGTAACAAAAAGAAAAGAGGTTCTTTCAGGTTTATATATAGAAATAGAACATACAAGTTACAGAAAACGTATCTTCAAATTTACTAAAAATTTCTAAATTGTTTTCCAATGCTTTTACCAATTGTTAATCCCATGAGCAGTATTGCTGTTTCTATTTTTTCCCATCATCCCCATGTTTCACATTACTAAAATTTAAATTTTTTGTTTCAATATGATTAATGATGAGATATATCTTAACATTTTTACCACTTAACTTCTTTGCAGAAAGTTCGCTTTCCAATTCCTGGAGAGCAAGAGTGAAATATGAAAAGGGTGCACCTCAGTGACCTCTTCTTCATAGTCTCCAAAACAGATACTTTTGTGCTGATATCTCTTTTCTAATTTTAATTCAGGACATACTGTTATTTTTCAGGGTGTTAACTTGCAGCTACTCTCTGGGTAGACTTTGTAGCATAATACAAGGTAAACAATAGTTGTTTTATTTATTTTTTATTGTGTGGATAGTTATATTTTCTTCCCCAAAGAAATTCAAATACATAAACTAGATAAGTGGACCTAATTATAGTACAAGTCTAAGAATGAAAGAATTAAAATCACTTGAACTATTTTATCTAAACAAGAAAACATTTAAAACACCTGTTAACAGATTTTTACATATTCTCATGAGTAACTATCTGTGATTTCTTCTCTTAAAATAATGAAGATCATGATAATAAATTCAGCTCCAATTTGTTTTTCCATAGTGTTTTTTAAAATTATCTTATCAAAGATTCTTTACAGTGAGGAAACAAGATGAACTATTACTGGACATGAATGCAAGAAGAATATGGGAACTAATTTTGCTTATGAAGGATAATTAAGAAGATTGTTCTCTTAAGGTACATATTTACTTCTCTTTTGATGCAAAGTTTTTTGTTTTCATTGTATTTTTTTTTTCAAATGTAAAGTTTAAGTTTTCTATTGGAAATAAACTCTGGAAATGTCAGCCAAGTTTTACGATGTTTGTGTTTTTAAAAATATATACATATCACATAGAAGAAAATCCAAACTCATTAGCAAAGTCTTCAAGGTTCTAGTTAGCCTAGCCTTTCTGCCTGCTTCTCAGACCTCAACTCATGCACTCCTTCCCATATCATAAATGCTTCTCTTTTGAGTTTTTTAACTGTGACAATCATGCTTCCAGAATAGGGTCTTTATACTCATTCTGTCTTCCGTAAGTATTCTCCCTCGCAGCTTTTGCCTAACCAACCCTTCCTTTTTATTTGAATCCTAGGGCAAATGTTATCTTTTCAAAGAGACTTTCCCTGTTTTCTCAAAGAAAAAAAAAATCACCAGTTAACATTCTACCTTGGCTTATTTTTGTATTGGCCTCATATTTTCCATTGTCCCTATGATGCCCATGATTTAAGATATAACTACTATTTTACAAAATTATAAGAAAGAAAAAAAAATGTTGGCAATTATACAATGCAATGCTATCTTATCACAGATATTTTATTTTATACTTTCCAAGAAAGTTTGTTTAGAAATGTTTAGATATATTTTTTTCATATATATTGTGTCTTTTTCTCTTCTTTCTATGGGCAAAGTAATTTTTCATTTTATTGCAAAATCATGGTGATATATTTTGGGATATATTTGTTTTAGTTTCCTAGGCTGCTCAAGCAAATACCATGAAATGCATTGGCTTAAACAATGGAATTTACTAGCTTGAAGTTTTGTGGCTAAAAGAAAGTCCAAATCAAGGCATCATCAAGGCAATCTTTCTCCCAAAAGACTGGCATTGTGGAACTGGTATCAGTGATCCCTGGCTCTTCTGTCACGTGGCAAGGCAAATGGTGGTGTCTCCTGGTCTCTTCTTCTCTTCTGGGTTCAGTTTCAGCTTCTTGCCTTCTATGGCTTTCTCTTGCTCTGTATGCATTTCCTTCTCTTATAAAGGACTCCAGTAATAGGATTAATACCCATACTGATTGAGGTGGGCCACACCTTAACTGAAATAGCCTCATCAAAATTTCCTAAACACTAACAATATTTAAGTGGGATTTATATTCTGTGAATGTAGTACCATCATGCACATAGCATAATGCAGTGGTAGCGATACCAATAGCTATGACCAATTTCATGCAGGTACAAAAATGACAACCAAATTACAATTGCCATCTGCTCTTCAGAGATATAAAGGCAGTATTTGTGATCGTTTGAAGCTATATATGCCCCAGAAAAACATGTCAATAAATTTAATCCATTCCTGTGGGTGTAAACCCATTCACTGTAAGTAGGACATTTTCATGAGGTTGTTTTAGTTAAGGTGTGACCCACCTCAGTCAGTATGGGTCTTAATCCTATTACTGGATTCTTTACAAGTGGAATCAAATTCAGACAGAGATAAAAGGCCAGGAAAGCTAGAAGCTGAAATCAACCAAACCCGGAAAGAGAAGTGAGAGACCAGCAGATCCTGCCACGTGCCTTGCCATGTGACAGAGGACCCAAGGACTGCTGGTAGCTAGTCTTTGGGAAGAAAACATTGCCTTGATGATGCCTTGATTTGGACATTTTCCCAGCCTCAAAACTGTGGGCAAATAAATTGATAAATTGCCATTGTTTAATACAACCCGTTTCATCTTATTTACTTTGAGCAGTCTAGGAAACTCAGTCAGTACCTATTATGAGGCACATCCTTATTTTAGATAAGAGAAATGTAACAGAAAATGTATATTGATGAAATACTGTATATCAATATCTGAGGTGATTTTTTTTTTCATTTCTTTGCTTAGTTGTTTATTGTCTGTTTCTCTTTCTCTCCATAAAGAGGAAGAGCACATCATTTTTTCATTGTCTGGAGTGCCTAGAAAAATGTCTGAACCATACTAGACAATTCATAAATATATTTAAATGAAACATTCTTTCATTTCACTAGAATGTATTGCATTTTTAGACAATTTTAAAATATATATATATTCCACCAAAGTTTATTTCCCTGCAAATTGCTCATTTGCGGGTTTTTAACATTTAAATAACAATTGGATAAAGACTATGAAAAAAAGGAACAAAAATCCATAACTAAGTCCCTGAAAGATTTTCTCTTGTAATTCTCAGCTACATATATTTAATCTTACAAAGAAATCAACATATTTAACATAACACTACAATAAAATGTAAATCATGAAATATTCTTGGCTTAACAAAATAGTAGTTTATTTCTCATTCATATAAAACCTGGTTGGTGGCAATAGTGGAGTGTATGGAGAATTGAGGCTATAGAGGATTTGCCATATTCACCTGTGGCTTCCAGGGTCTCTGTGTCAATAATCACTACAAAACAGGAAAAATGAGAGTGAAGGGCCACCCAGGACATTGTTTGGGCCAGGCTGGAAATGTTGATTCATTTTCCCACATTCGCTATGCCAGAATGCACTCACATGACCCTGCATATGTACAAGGTTCACAGAAAAACATAGTTCCTGGCTTGACAGTCACTTCCCTGCAGCAACTTATAAAAAAGAACATAGATATTTACTGAACAGCTAGCCATAACTGCTACAAAAGATCATAGGTTTCTTTGGATTTTTTAGTGATATGATAGGTGTGAACCAGCAAAGCAAACATATACTGCCATGATAAAAATGAATGAGTTTACTTAAAAATGTTCTTTATGGGGAGCAGATATGGCTCAAGTAGTTGAGCGTGTTCTTCCCACACGGGAGGCCCCGGGTTCAGTCCTTAGTGCCTCCTAAAAACAAATAAACAGACAACAAGCAAATAAATGAAAAACCAAATCAGGGGAGCCGGTGTAGCTTAGTAGTTGAGTGCCAGCTTCCTACATACGTGATCCGGGGCTCGTTCACCGACTCCAATAACATAAAAAAAAGAAAACAGAAGTTCTTTAAGTTTATTCTATCATCACTTTTAGCAGCATATTTTAGACTACCTTATTAAAAAATTGAACAGTATAAAACTTTGGTTACTTACTTGATTTATCAATACATCATATATACTAGGTTATAGAGTATTTTGTTACATGGAAGCAGTAATCTGCAGTCTGATTTTCTTATGAAGAGTGAAATATTCTGTCTTTCCTGTAAATGGAAGGAAAGACATAATGAAGCACAGAGAACTAGGAAGAATCATTCTTTTCAGTAACATAATTCTGTTACTTTTTTTTTACACATAACTGAGTAAAAGACAGATCTACCTGATTCCAAAGCCTAAGTTTTTGTCAGAAAAATACCTTTCTATAAACAGTGTCTTCCTTTTTATTCTCAACTTAAGTATACACATAAACCTGGTACATGCATGTGTGTATATGCAGTTTGATGAAAATTTCCTCTTTCACTCTGTTTAGGCACAAATTCAAATTTGTGTATGTTTACATTTGGATGTTTGATTTTCATTTTTGCTTCCTTCTTTTCTTTCTCCCTTCCTTCCTCCCACCGTTGCTTCTTTCATACTTTCTTTCTGCCCTTGCTCTTGCTCTCCCACTTTCATTTTCTTCCAGCAATGTCTATTGAATATTTATTAGGCATTAGACACTGTCTAGATTCTCCACTGTTGAGAAAATACAAAAGTTTCCTTGAATAGTACATGCAAAAGTCAATGTCATAAGAAAAAATATTGTCCTATTCCAATCATCATTACTGTCATCCTGTGATATTTTATATTCTTCTTCATGTTTACCTTTGATTTAGTCACCCAGCTCAGTCTTCACATTCATCCTCTATCAAGGGTGATTTCATAATTTACTTATGCAATTTATTTGTCAAATTTCTGCTGTCACACTTCATCTTCCTCAAATTTTGATACCTTCTTACCCAATACACTTCAGCGATCCACTCTATAAGACCATATTTTGAATCTTATTGACTGAATAATCTGAAATATTGAATTCTGAATGTTTGAAAACTAGGTTTTCTCTTCCCTTGCCAAAATTTCCTACATTTTCACTTTTCTTTTACGTGGCAATTAATTATGTTGTATTTTATTTAATATTTATCATTATGAAATTCCATGAGAAGAATCATAATATCTAGGGACTAGGAAAATACATGCATCACAATAAGATTAAGTTTTGTATGTTTTATGCAAGATTTATCTCTAAATGGTCTATGAGACTAGAGGGAAAAAGCTAAAGAAAAGACAAACTATATAAATTATATGTAAAGATTTTATGTACCAGCAGAAAAACCCAGGGCCAGAATGTGAAATTAAGACATAGTGTAAGAAAATAAGGAAATTTAAGTAGGTTTCCTCTCTTCAGTAGAGTATGTTTAAAAAGTTCATATGATTTTACTTCTCCTTGGCTAGTTGGAAGTGTTTCAATGTATTCTCTGGGATGAGAAAGTTCAAGTAGTATCTGAAATCTGTCCATATTCTAATTTCGAGGCATAGCTGTCATACATTTCCTCTCTTCTCATCTTTCCTCTCTCTTCTCTCCTTTCCATCCCTTCCCCTTACTCTTATATTCACTCTTTCTCTAGTGTTTCCATATGGTCTTCTCTTTTATTCTTTCCTTTTCCTCTTTTCTCCCCAATCTATTCCTCTATTGGCCAATAAGTACATGTACATATATATTGTTAAATAGTATATACACACATTACATAAGACAGCTATTATATTAGTTTATCAATACTATGCTGATTTTATTATTACAGATTTGTAATAAGCCTTATTTTCTTTCAAAATGACTTTATAATCTGAGTATGCACATTTTCATATAAATAGAAGATTGTTTTATATATTAATTATGATAAAATATATTTATAGAGAAATTCAAAATTATAGAACATATAATTATTATAGATTAACTGAATATAAGTATATTATGTACTATATTAATAAAATAGATTATAAAATAAAATAATTATAAATTAATTACTTATAGGTTTAATTATGTTGATAAATATATCTATAAAATTATAGATTAATAAAATTATTTAGGAAATTATAGACTTTAACTTTTTATAGGATGTCACCTTGAATATAAATGCAGAGTGTATCTCCATTTATTGACATTTTTTCATAGGCATCCCTCATTGAATTTTAATTTTTATACTGTGAAATCAACAGATATTAGAGCTACAGTTTAATGTTTCTTTAATATTTTAAAATTGAGTCATAATTATATAAATTATTTCACCAATTTTTAGTACACTTAGATTATTTTTGATAAATGTATATACATTTATGTAATACCACCAAAAGAATAATGTAATTTTTTTCTTTAATCCAAAACTCTGTCTTTTTCCCCTCTCCCCACCCCATCTGTGATTTCTCACCACAGTTTTGTTGTTTCTAGAGTTTAATATAAATGAAATAATAAAGTATGTAGTTCTGCATGTCTGGTTTATTTTACTTAGTGATTCTGAGATTCATTCATGTTGTTCCTGCATCAGTAATGCCTTCTTTTTATTGCTAAGTAGCTTTCCATTTTAATGATATAAAACAATTTGATTATCCATTCACCAGCTTGATGGGAGTTTGTACTGTTTCCAGTTTTTAGTTATTATTAAGGCAGCTAGTATGGATGAAAAAGTCTTTTCATGGTCATACTTTTACAATTTCTTTTAAGTAAATACCTGAGAATGGTAATGCTGGGTTTTATGGTAAATGTATATTTCTTTTAAGCAACTGTCAGAAGATATGCAAAGTGCCTCTACAATTTTGCATACCCACCAGCAAAGGATGACCATTTCACTTCACCACATCCTCACCAGCTTTGGTATTTTCAATGTTTTTAATATTTGCTATTCTACTGGAAATGTGATTAACTCGTTGCGGTTTTAATTAGCATTCTCTAATGACTGATGTGGTAAGTCTCAGTGTGCTCATTTTCCACTTGTACATCTTCATTGTTCAGTGCATGTTCTGATATTTTACCTATTTTTTTAAAAATCTGATTTTCTTCTTAATACTGATATTTTTTCCTTTATTATTCAGGATATAAGTACTTTATCAGCCAGATAATTTTCACATATTTTCTCAGAGTCTGTGAATTGCCTTTGTATATTTCTTAATGGTGTTTTGTGAAAAACAAGAGTTTTTAATTGTGGTAAAGACTAATTTATCATTTTATTTCCTTTTGCACTTTGTGCTTTTGTGCTTGCCCTAAGAAATTCTTGTTTAACCTATAGTGGTATTTTGTGACTATATGTGCCCCAGAATATCATGTCCTTAAACCTGGTCTGTTCCCATGGGTGTGAACCTATTGTGCGTGACACCTTTTGATTAGGTTACTTCAAGTAAGGCATGGCCCAGGGTGAGTCTTAATCCTTTTATTGGAGTCCTTTATAAAAGAGATGAATACAGAGAGATACACAGAGAGAAAGCCACAGTAGCAGAGAAAAAGACACAGAAGGAGAGAGAAAGCCCCAAAGCCAGAAGAGAAGAGAGAGAGACTAGCAGATGCCGTCATGTGCCTTGCCATGTGCCATACCATATGACAGAGGAGTCCAGGACTGCCGGAAGCCAGTCTTTGGGGAGAAAAACTGATGAAGCCTTGATTTGGACATTATAATGGCCCCAGAACAGTAGGCTTGTAAGATAATAGATCCCCATTGTAAAAGCCAACCCATTTTTGGTATATTGGATTTTGGTAGCCTAACAAGCTAACACATCCAAGATCTCAAAGATTTCCTCTATGATTTTTTAAAAAAATTATAAATAAACAATACATTTTGGTAAAATTTTGAATGTGCTGTGAGGTAAAAGTTGAGGTTCATTGTTGTATATCCAATTGTTCAAGAGTCTTTATTGAAGAGACTGTCTTCTTCAAATTACTTTTTTTGTCAGTGTCCTTCACAATTAATTGAAAATATACATACAAATCGATTTTGGCATCTTGTATTCCGTTAAGACAATGTTGCATTCCTTGATAAATCGCACTTTGTCATTTTTATATATTACTGAGTTCAAATTTTTAAGAGTTTATCAAGTTTTTTTTCAGTGTTCTTTAGGGTTATTAGTTTGCAGTTTTAATTTCATGTAATATCTTCATCTGGTTTTGGTATCAGTGCTATGAAGGCCTCATAAAATGAGTTGGTAAGTGGCTCATTCTTTCTTTCCTGGTAGAGTTTGTGTATAATTAGTATTATTGCTTTCTTAATTGCTTGAGAGAATTCACTGGTAAAGCCATTGGATCCCAGGTCTTCCTTTATAGGAAGATTTTCATTACAAATTTATTTAATAAAAATTATATGGAATTATTCTTCTTTAAAAGGACCTATTCTAATTATTCTTCTAATTATTCTTGAATGAGATTTGGTGATATGTATCTGTCATGGAATTTGTTCATTTTCACTAGAT
This sequence comes from Cabassous unicinctus, assembly GCA_029593785.1. Classification (NCBI taxonomy): domain Eukaryota; kingdom Metazoa; phylum Chordata; class Mammalia; order Cingulata; family Chlamyphoridae; genus Cabassous; species Cabassous unicinctus. Next base: position 9,783 of record JAQZBX010018759.1, on the reverse strand, counting down.
TGTTAAATTTATTGGCATGCCTTTGCTTATAGCATTCCATTATTATCCCTTCAATGTCTGTATCATCATTACTGGAGTTCCCACTTTCATTCCTGATACTGGTATCTTTTGGCTTCCCTATTTTCTTTTTTCTTATGAATATAGCTACAGATTTATCAAATTTATTAAATTTCTTGAATGTTACCCGAAACACAACCACATTTTATTATTTTCCTCCATTGTTTTCTTGTTTCAATTTCATTGTTTACTACTCTTACCTTTATTACTTCATTCTATTTATTTTTCATTTACTTTGGTCTTTGTTTGGGTATAGATTCTTAAAGTGGAGGATTAGATCATCAAGTCAGAATTTTCTCTTTTCTTGTGTAAGCAATTGATAATATGCATTTTCATCTAGGCGCTGCTTTAACTGTTGCAACACATTTTCATACGCTGTGTTTTCATTATTTTCAGTTAAAATATTTTTCATTTCTTTTGTAATTACTTGTCTCTTGGATTGTTAAGACGTGAATCTTTTACCTTCATCCACATTTGTTTTCTGCTACTTTTTCTTTCTCCCTGTATATCTGAGTTACCTTCTATTTTCATTTCCTAGAATTTTCCTCATCATATTTTTGTAGTGCAGATCTGCTGGTGGAAAATTCTCTTATTTTTTTAAATCTGAAAAATTTCACCTACTATTTTGAAGAATATTTTCTCCAGACATAGACTATTTAGCTGGCAGTTTAAATTTTCTCCCTTCAGAATATTGATTATATATATATATATTCCAATATATTCTGGCTTTTATAGTTTTTCTTGCTAAGTCAGCCATAATTCTTATATTTGCCTATTTTTTAATGTGGTTTTTTTCTGGATGCTTTCAAGATTTTATTTTTCAATCAGTTTGAATGATATTATTGATGTTTATTCTCCATGACATTGTTTAAGCTTCTAGAATTTTTAAGTTAATGTTTTCCAACATATCAAGAAAGTTTTCAGATATATGTCTTGAAATAATTTTTCAGTCCCTTCTTCCTTTCTTCTCCTTCTGGCATTTCAATTCCACATATATTGAATCTCTTTAGATTTTTGAGAGGTCTCTAAGATTTTTTTTTCTTTTTCTTTTATAATGTTGGTTTTCTTATTCTTTGGAATTGAAAATTTCTCTTAATCTGTTTCAAATTCAGTGATGATTTTCTTCTCCCATCTCCAAATTACTTTTGAGCATTTTTGGATATTTTAAGATTTATAGCTGTATAATTACTATTTTTTATATTTTTACTTTCTTCGATGAGATTCTCTATCTGGTTATTAGTGAGGGTATATTTTCTTTCACTTCTGATTATATATTATTTTAGTTTGTGAGTATATTTATAATAGTGTCTTTGCAGTCCTTGTCAGCATCTGAGCCTACCTATAACTTATAACCAGCATTTACTGAATGTTTTCTTTTTCTTTCTCATATTTTATCCTTTCTTTGGATGTCTAGTAATTTCTGGTTGAATACAGGGCATTGATGATAATATGCAGTTGCAAGATTCAATCCTATTCTGTTCCTCTGATTAGTATTTTGTCTTTATTCTAGTAAAGAAGGAGCTCAGGTTCAAAATTTCAACTTTTTCTCGCAACTGGGTATGTAGCTGTTGATATATATGATATTATAGATTTTTCACAGCTACTATTATCATTTTGAACCTATATAATTATCTCACATGTCTGAGTATTTTGGGGAGCAGCCAAGCATTTGGGCAGAGATGGGGTTTATTGCCCATATAGGTTTGCTATTTCTAGGGATTTCCCCCAGGATTTCCACATGTTCTGCCAACTTTTACATATCAACTTCACATTTAAAGTCCATCTGGCTTCATTTTTCTGCCACCCAGGCTGCACACAGTGGAGTATGAAATCAGTCAAGAAAACATAAAAGTCACAGATATGATTCTGCATAGCTCTATTTTTAAAAAGAAGATATTTCTCTGTTAATTTTGCTGGGGGTTATTGCTTTTCCCCTTGGATATCCTCTGCGCCTGTGTAGATTAAATGTGAGCCAGAGTTTAGGCATTCTGTGCTTGGAATTTGGTTTTATCTGTTTATCTCTGTCAAGATTTCCTTTTTGAATTTCCAACTGTTTTTGCAGCTTTGAACTCTGTTCTCTATCACCTTTGGCTGTAAAGCGACAGATTTTTCCAAAGTTTTTTCCCAAAATCATAACTATAGGGATTAAGCAGTGCTCCTTGGAAGTTAAGACTGCCTCAAAATATTTCTTCTTTTGTTAAATTTTTTCAAAACTAAACTCTCCTCTAGCTTCTGTCTGCTGCTCAATGCTTTCTAATGTTTTTAAATATTGGCATACGCTTTTAATTTTGTCCAGTACTTCATAGCTTTTATCTAGAGTACATGAGACTTTATTTTTCTTCTTATTGTTGTAAATTTGATACAGCTTGATGAGATCTTACAAATCTATATATACCCACGCCCCTATAGAGATAGAATAGAACATTTGCATCACCCAGAAGTTTCTTTTATTTTCTGACCTAGTTAATGACCAACTCTGATATAATCCTTGTTTCTATTTCTCATTAAAAATCAATTTAGCTTACTGTATAATATCACATAAATGGAATCATACCATATATATTATGGGAACCTGATTATTTTTGCTCAACATGATTTTGAAATTCCAGTTATATTGTTTCACATTTTATTAATTTGTTTAATTTGAATGCTGAGAAACAGTCCATTGTACCAATATATCATAATCTGTTTATACATTCCTCTCTTGGTAGATATTTCATTATTTCAACAGATTATCACCATTATGAATAAATTGATATGATTCAAAGGTTTATTTGTGGACATATATAGCCATTCCTCCCAGATATTTATATAGGAATAGAATGTCTGTGTCATAAGGAAAGATTAAGTTTAACATTAGAACTAACTTCTGATTATCCAACATGATACTGTGCATAATCTGTTTTAGTTGCTTAGACTGTGTCAAAGCAAATATGAAATGGGTCAGGTTAGACAATGGAAATTTATTAGTGTATAATTTGAGGCCAAGAAATTGTCCAAATCTAGGCACTACCAAGGCTATGCTTTCTTCCCAAAGATCAGCTGCCAGCAAATATTGGCTCCTCTGCCACATGGCAAGGCACATGGTGGTATGTGTTGGTCTCCCACTTCTCTTCCAAGCTTTGTTGCTTTCAGCCTCTTGCTTCTGTAGCTTTCTCTCTCTCCCTCACTCACCCTCTAGACTCTTTCCATTTATAAAGGACTCCAGTAATAGGAATAATTTCCATCTTGAATGAAGTGGTCCACAACTTAACTGAAGTAGCCTTATCAAAAGATCCTACTTACAAATGGTCCACATCAACAGAAATGAATATGTATTTTTTGGGTATATGTAACTTCAAACAGCCATACTCTACCCTCTGGTAGAGGGTACTCCCTCTGGTAGAGGGTACTCCCAAAAGACATGCTCTTTCTACATGCAAAATATATTCATTCTACCACAGTGTCCCAAAAGCCTTAAACCATTTCAATAAAAATACAAATTCTCATCAAAATCGGGTATAGGTGTGGTCTGTCCTGGGGCACAATTCCCGTCAGTGAACAGGTGAAACTTAGAGAACAAGTCATCTGCTTCCAGTATAAAAAGGAAAGACAGGCATAGGATAAAATTTTTCATTCTAGACAGAGAAATTCGAAAGAAAACAGGGTCACTGCTATTGCAAAGCACATGACTGTGTCTGCTGGTCTCTCCTTTCTCTTCCAGATTTCATTGCTATCAGCTTCTTGCTTACATCTCTCTCTCTCTCTCTCTCTCTCTCTCTCTCTCTCTCTCTCTCTCTCTCTCCCCCCCCACGCCCTCCTATCTCTTCAAATTCTATTTATAAGACTCCAGTAATAGATTAAGTCCCATCCTAAATGAGGTGGGTCACACCTTAACAAAGTAGCCTCATGAAAAGATCCTACTTACAATGGGTCCATACCCACAGGAAAGGATTAAATTTAAGAACATCTTTCTCCGTGGTACCTACAGCTTCAAACCACCACACTCAGAATGTGTGAGGATTCTAGTTATTCCTTATCTTTTCCAACATTGTCAGTATTTTAATTTGATGAATTCCATAGTTAATGTAGTGATATAATATTTTGGTAAAAATTCACATTTCCCTTATGACTACTGATGCTGAGTACCTTTTCATGTGATGCTTATTGGCCAGTCATTTATCATATTTATCATTTCATTGCAAGAGTTATAATTTCTGGATACAAGTCATTTGACATATATGTCCAGTGAAAATATTTTTTCTCAGTCTGTACATTGCCTATTTATTTCTTTAGTGTATATTTAGATGAGCAAATGACTTAATTTTAATGAAATCTAATTTATTTATATTTTTATTTTTAATGTATTATTATTTATTTTTATTGGTATTGCTTTTTATATCCTCTTATGTAAATATATCCCTAACCAATACAATGAAGATAAAATGTCTTATTTCATTTGACATTTTTTTGTTTGTTTGTTTTGGTTTTTAATTTTAGGTCTATGATCCAACAAAAATCAGTTTCAACGATCATGTGATGTATGAGTCAGGAATCATATTTTTCCATATGGATATTCAGTTGTTCCATTATATTTGTTGAAAATAAAGTCTTTCCCATATTAACTCTTTATAGCTCATTTCTTGAAAATTGAATGTATATGTGTCCATTTGTAGATTCTATAATGTTCCATTGATTTATATATGTATCTGTAAGTGAATATCACACTATCTTGATTACCGTTCTTTTATAGAAATATTAAATCAAGTAAACTATACCCCAGCTTTGTTCTTCTTTTTCAAGCTTGGTTTGGCTTTTCTAGTTTGTCTTTCCATTTTAGAATCAGCTTGTCAATTTTTCTAAAAATAAAATTCTTGCTGAGATTTTGTTTGGGATTGTATTGAATCTAAAGATTAATTTGGGGAGAAGAGAAATGTCAACAAAATTAAGATTTGCAAATAATGGATATGGTATATCTCTCAATTTACTTATGTCTTTTTGCAATGCTGTCTGGAATTTTTATGGTGGCCGCTATAGGAGTATTGAATATCTTTTAAATTTCTATTCAAATGTGAGATTTTCAATGACACCTACACACTTACCACAATATATATATTTTTAATTATATCCTTTCCCACTTTTTGCCCCTATTCCTGGTGATTCTATAACATATATAAACATTCTGATATGTTATGAGTTTATAAAGAAAGAATGAATAATTTAATCATCATTGGGGCCATGAACTTACCTTAAATGTGTAATAGGAATCTTTGCTGACTGTACAATTTCCCACATAAAATTTGGAACCAAGCATCTATAAAAGATGCTAAAGAAATTGTGACCTAGTTCATAACTGGGTAAAGGTAAATTTCAAATATCTATGTGATTTTCACCCACATCTTTGAACGCTTTTAATATTTGTGCCCTAGGAAAAAAATTTAAAATACACATGAAATTTTATTAGGTTTCAGGCACTTTACTTTCAAAGAAATGTTTAAAACTATAAGTGTTTGTACACAAAACTTAATATGTAACGGAGAATGCATATTTTAAAAAATGTGTTGCCCTGTATTATTTTTACATTTTTAAAGAAAATATGTTTTTAAAATTACATACAAAGCAGAGAGAGCAGATTTATACCTGTGCTTTGGATTTGCATGTCTATATTACAGTCCAGCTCTATTGTTTAGCAGTTTACCCCATATCTTTTACATGATGATATTATTAGCACCTATCACTTGTATTTATCTATGAGAGATAAATGACAGAATACATTTAATGCTGTTAGCATAAATAGTAAGTGGCAGACAAATAGCAAGTATTCAGTAAAATTATAGGTTATTATATATTTTGTTTTATATTTTCAATCATTTGAACTAGGCATATAAAGTAAAAATTTTAATTTTGTAAATATGAATATATTGTTGTGCTTTACAATAAAAATTTTACTTTATAACTTTTTTTTTTTATGAAGCCAAGGATTGAACCCAGGACCTCATGAGTGGGAAGCCAAAGCCAAAGTGGCTAAATGGTTGAGTACTGGCTTCCCACTATATAACTTTTACTATACTATATATCTTCTAATGAATCTGAAAATTGTCTATTGAAAAAGATCACCACCTAGTGAAAACTGTAATGAGTTACAGACACGTAGTCTCTGAAAAACTATCAAGGCTCTCAGAATTACCTGTATACAAGCTTTGTCATTTTACATTGCAAGTACTCAATAATGTTATCTATTATTATTTCAATACCACTGCCAATTCTTCAAATGATACAATTTCAACAATCAACCTAATATTTATTACCCAAATCATATCCTTTATGTATCAGTCCTTAAGAAAATGATGTGAAGAATTTAGAAATTATTAGAAAAGAGTATTAGTATTTATTATTAGTTGAGATGTTAAAATGAAAGTTCTATCATCAATTACTTAATATTTATTCAAAAATATTTACTGTCAAATTTACTTGAGGATAACAATAGCAACATGAAAGTTAGTATAATGTTTATACATAGAAATTAAACCCAGTATATTTTATACATTTCATATTTTTAGGTAATAATTTTCATTTCTTTACAAACTGGGTTTACTCCAATAGAAAGGTAAGATTTTTGATTTTTAGCATTCTTATTTTTAAATTATTTTAAATTATTTTATATTTTGCAATCAGCTCTGATTTATCTTAAGAGGCACTAAGTTTATACAAACATTGAAACTGATTTTTGCAAATAGAAAACTAAGTGAATCTATTGTGGTTGACTATTACACATGACTGTGGACGTGTTCAGAATGAGATTGGCATATGAAGAAGAATTAGCATATCCCATTGTGTGCGGGTTCTGTGTTTTTTGCTTAATTGTGCAGATCTGATTGAAATCATGATGCATTTTTCATCACTAGACACTTTTTTCTAAATTATATTCATTATGAACTAGTCTGAATAAACTATAAGTGTGCCATTACATATCTTATGTTTCCCCCAGATTGTGGTTTTTAAAATCTACTTCAGGTGGTATAAACAATAACCTGTTTTGATTTTTACCAAAGAAAAAAAGAGATCTATACTACTGAGTATAATTATGGGGAAAGTTCTTGTTCAAAGTTTCAAACCAGAATATATACAAGATAAAAGTTAACATGAGAGTTAAGAAAATCAGTAAATTTGAAAGTAATGTTCTCTGAGGATTTCTCAAAGCACCCATCATCCAAGCAACACACTTACCATGGAAAAGAAATTTTATCCATAGGAACTTCTTTCTAAGCACAGCACTGGGAGATAGGAGACTGAGTTTTAGTTCCAGCTGTAATAGTAAGTGGCTATTTGACTTTAGACAAATCATTCAATTTGATGAAATCACCTAATCTTGTGATGTCACATATTATACATGTTCTTAATTATCTGTTAACTCTAAATTTTTCATGAATTATTATGAATAACCTATAGTTCTTTCTTTGATTTAACTGGATTTAATTAAAAATATAGTTCCACATAAACTGCTTCAACATGTGCACATTTGCAGGGCAATGCAGACGAGGTGGCCCAGGTGGTTCTCAAGGTGTGGACTCCATTTTTATTACCTTTCTTTCTTTTTAAAGCAACCATAGGTTTAAGAAAAATCAGGTACAATGTGCAGAGTTCCCATCTAACCCCGCTCTCTCCCCACACACAGTTTTCCCTATTTGCCAACTCCATTTTAAGTTTCCTTTAAAGAAGAACCAGTTTGAGCCTTTGAAACACCCAAGGCAAGGAAAATTCAGTTTAATCCAATCAGATAAATTTCAGTTCAATCTAGTGGCCTGTAAACAGACTATGTTATTATGTAATGATCTCAAACATGGCTACAGTGTTAGGAACAATTTATTTTAACTTATAAAAGGAAGGGAAGGAGGGAGGGAGGGAGGAAGAAAGGGGGAAAAAAAGTCACAACTAAGAATTCTGTTACTCTAGGAAATTTTTTGCCTTACCCAATAAATATATTGGTTCAGAGAGAACCTTGCCTTAGCTTCATAATATCCTAAACATATCACTAGATTTGTTCTTACTCCATTATTTTATAGTCATAGTTTATGTGTTGCTCATACCCACATGATTGTGAACTCTGAATGCAGAGTCTGTTTTCTGAGCAACCAAACCAGCATCTGAAGCATAACTGTTATTAAATACTAACTATTTGACTAAATGAATAGATAAGGGAATTGATGAAATACTATAGTAGTAGTATTGAAGTGTAGCAGCAATAATGCAGCTCTGTGAATTTCTTCAATGTTGCAATGCCTTGAATGGAACTCATACATTCAGAATGAAAATATTTGAAAACACTCAGACAAAAATATATATTATTTGTGACTATTTATATATCTAATCAATTACAAAAATATAATTTGAGTGATGCATATGAACTTCAGCTTAATTCTTGGTTACCTCTGGGGATGAAGTAAAGAAAAAGAGGTGTGGGGTCAAAGTTGAATTTGAGGAACTCCAAGAGCATGCTAGAAAAAGAAATGTTCATTGTTACTGAATAATTAATATATGAAAAGATTTTCGGGGAAAAATAGGAATAACACACAGCGATTTTTAATGTTAGGAAATTTGAAATAAAACCTTTCTTTTGATAAACTATCTATTGTAAGAGTTCTGAATAGAGTCACTAATTATTCCTTTTCAAAAATAGTTGTTATTTCAGCTAAATTACTAAGTGTGATGGTTAGTTTCATGTGGCAACTTGGTTAGGCAATGGTGCTCAGTTGTTTGGTCAAGCAAACACTGGCCTAATTTTTACTGTGAAGATATTTCATGGACTTAAATCATCAGTAAGTTGATTGCATCTATGGCTGATTATATCTCACAATCAACTAAGGAGATTGCTTTCACAATGAGAGACATCTCATCCAATCAGTTGGAGGCTTCTAAAAGGAGAAGTGAGGTTTTCAGCTGTCGGAAGAGAATGAGAATTTCCAATTTTCATCTCTACTTCAACCAGCCAGCTTCTCCTGGGGAGCTCGTGGAAAACTTTCATCGGAGTTCCCAGCTTGCAGCTGCCCTACAGACTTTGAGTAGAACCAAGAAAAAGTAGATAGCCAAAATGCTTTGTTTTATTGAACTTAAGAAATGTTTATTTGCTTATAATGCAACACCAGTATCAGGAAATTGTTTAAAACACAATGATGGAACCATTTACTATATTACCTCCCTACTGCTCAGAATACCTGCAAGGGCTAGTAACATGAGAAATTCTGTTTTAGAAACAACCAAAAATATAGATATTGAAGGAAGTAAATTATAGGGGATGATATTTTTAAATGAAATTTTCAGAATAAACTTTAATAAAATATAAATTTTAGTTACTGTACAAAACCTTAAATATTGAAAGATTGTTAAATGTTTTACTTTGGATGTCAATATTATTTATCTTCGGTTACTAGTTTTGTATAAAGACAAATTGTCTCTCATTCTGCAGCCACATTCCATCCCCAAACCTGCATATCTTCATGATGATCTGTTGGTCAAGATAAGGGAATTTTTTTTAAAAAAAGTATTTAAAGTGTTTTTCATGGTTGGTTTAAAAACCTTTTATTATATATAAACATGTATATATAATACACAAAATATGTACTCATATGTATTCACACATCTCTTTCTTTCATTCTCTCTCTCTCTATATATGTGTGTGTGTGTGTGTGTGTGTGTGTGTATAGTATATATATATATATATATATATATATATATATCTTTAAAATATTT
>JAQZBX010018758.1:0-34335 GCA_029593785.1 Cabassous unicinctus | reverse complement strand
CCTCAGGATTGGGGGAGGAGCTGTGGACTAGAGTGGACTTGGTGGTGTTCTGTTGTAGACATATTGTGATTCAAGCAATGGAAGAAATTGTAGCAGTGAGGTGGAGCCAGTGGCCACTGGACATTTTTGGGGCAGGGAGAGGAGGGGCAGTTGAAATACTCGGGCTTTTTTGGGACTTTGGGGGTTGTCCTGAGTGGCGAAGCGTCGACGGATGTAGGCCATTTTCCATCAGAATATACCATGCAGAACTGGGTGGGAGAGAGTGTGGTCTGTGATGTGAACTGTGGTCTATGCTCGGTGGCAAGGCCCCAGGATGTGTATATCCATTGTGGGTGTTGTACCACACGGATGAGGAATGGTTGTGTGGGATGTTGTTGGATGTGTGTGCGGTGGGGAACATGGGAATCCCTGTATTTTCTGAGTAATATTTAGGTAATCTAGGCACCTTTAAAAAATATATATATATATATATATATATGTAACAAATAACATTTATGTAAACAAATGCACATATATGCATATGTATTTATATATCATTTTACAAAAAAAAAGTTAAACAGAATAAATAAAAATAATATGTGCTACCAAATATAAATTTTAAATAAAATGTGCTCAAGCACATACATTTTAATGGGAAATGGATTTGAATATATATGGAAACAGGTCTGTTTTTTGTTGGGCTCACATTCAAACACTATTACCAACTTTTCATTTATATTATATAGGCTACATTTAATGTGCATTAAGGTATATCTTTCAAGGATATAATATGTTACTCTTCATTTTTAAATGATTATGATTGTGAAGTTATAGAAATATTGTTATATTTATTTCTTTCCAGTAGAAACACTGTCAAACCAAATAACACACAATTCACTCATTATTTCCCTGAACAATTGTGTATTAATGTTATACTCTGTGTCTCCTCTTTATAAAATTTACTTTCAATAAAAAATACACTTTTTCTAAAAAAGAAATAAATACATAAATTTTCTATATCATTGTTTTCTACTCTTTCTTATATTATTATCTTTCTTTTCCTTAGCAGAGAATCAGTTTGCTCTCCCTTTCCTGCTTTCTTGAGTTGGAAATGTAGGTAATTTTTCTTTGTACCTTTATCCTTTTTTTAGAATAAACACTTACAATTTTAAACTTCTCACAATGTATTGTTTTATTTCTATTCCACTGCTATAATTCAATATCATTCAATTCAAAAATATATTTTCAAAATTGTACTTGTAATTTCATTTTGTTAATTCTTAAATTACTGTAATGAATTATTTGTCTTTAGAGAATGTGTAGGTTTATATAAAAGTCATAGAAAAGTACAACTTTTCCCTGTAGCCCCTTATTGTTGTCACCTTAGCGTTGGTATGGTACATTTTTACAATTGATGGAAGACTAATATAATATTATTTTCCATTAAAGTCCATACTTTTCATGTATTTTTCTCATATGCCACCCTATTATTAACACCTTGTAGTAGTTACATACATTTGTTATCATTCATTAACTATATTTTACAGTTTACATTAGGGAAACAATTTGATTGGAGTCAAAGTGCTCAGGTTTGTCAAGAACAGCATGAGCAAGAAATACAAACATAGGTATTAGGTCCTTCTTTACGATTTTTTTAAAGTGTTTATTTTTTAGCAGTGGTGAGAACACCCCTAGAATTGTGACTATTACAAGCTATGTCTTTGAGGGTCAGACGCCCCCTTGAAAGCAGCACCTCCATATCATACCAAAAACACACCTCAATTTGATAGGAGAGTATTGAGTGTGGCCTAGTCACTATAGTTGCCTAACCAATAAACTTCATCATACAGATTCAGACTTCATTTCCCATAGTTTAGGTTCAGTTAAGAATGACATAGAAGTCATTTCCCCAGGTTCTGTTGCCTTGGTAAACAATTCTAGAGTGGGTCAGATTAAATTTACAACAATTAACAGTATTATATGAATAGTACACTGCAGAAAAATAATATAAACTTTCCAAATATTAAATAAGATTATTATAGAAATATCAGAAGCACACAAACATTCAATTTTGGACAATGAAAATTTAGAGATAATTTAACTCAGAATTTCTCATTCTTTTAAAGAAGATTGTTTGTCCCATGTTATTTGGAGCAATTTTGAATTACCTGATTAAATATATTTGAAACTTTTTATCTTCAAAATCTAACAGATATTTAATCATTAAGTGTGAATCTCTAAGAACAGTTAATAACATTGGGGATTATTTCAGACAATACTACCTAGTAAAAAATGTATATAGATGTCTTAATTTTATAAATTAAATCTACTGTTCAAAATATAAAATGGAAAGAAGAAAAATTCTATTAATGCTATGCATGATTTAATTTTAATCTTTGTGCAATTCTATATTTTCCAAATAAACCATTAGAAGTGAACTGGAGCTAGGTTTGGGGGAGGCAGCAGGTGAAATCTGGGAACTTGGGGGTATGTGGTTGAAACTACAGCACTGGGAATGTTCTTTTGGCAAATATGGCAGGGAATGGTTACTGGTTTAAAGTATTGGATGTGCGGGTATGCGGGACAGGTCATACCTGGGGCAAGCTTCTAGGGGGTGTGTAGAACTCATCTTGTCATTGTGTGTTCTATCAGAGGATGGAGACTCACATGATGAGCAGGAAGGTGTTGTACTCCCATCCTGGGGAGTCCTGCTATGATCTCAGATAGAGGGGTGGGAGTCTCTTGAGATCATAGGCAGTGCCTAACAGGGCAATGTTATTGCATGTAACTATAAATCTGGTCCTTGAATGAGTTAATTGTGGTGGTTATGATGGGTCCTGATGGGAGAGGGAGGGAGGAATAGTATAGATGGAACGTGGGACATTTCGGGGGCAATGGAATTGTTCTACATGATCCTGCAAGGATGGATACAGAACACATCAAACTTAATCAAAATATATAAAAGTGTGCCATCCAAGATGTATACCACAATGTAAATCATTGACTTTGGTTAGTGTAATGTTTCAATATTAGTACATCAAGTGTAACAAATATATCAATCACATGTAAAATGTTATTAATATGGGAAGAAACAAAAGGAGAGGATGTTGGGTATATGGGAATCATCTATATTCTGTACATGACTTTCCTGTAACCTAAAGCTACTTTGAAGACAAAATGAAAAAAAAAAAAAATAAGACATTGGACAAATAAATGGAATTAAATGTCACTGTACATACAAGACAATAGATTTTACAGTGATGAAAGATATAGGTTAATGTTTTTAAATTTTGTATTTTATATTTTTATATCATTTCAAACTTTAAAGCTTTTCATATTTTGTTATTTTTAAAATCACCATTATTATATCATTTTCCTGTTAATTGTATTCAGTTATTTTGTTGGCTTCAATTATGAAGAAGTTTTGGATCATAGAAGGTTTACAATTGTGGGAGGGGAGGATCATTGGTGCGGGATGGCAGAAATGAGGGATGTATGGAAGTAGGTTCACCTGGGACAGACCTATAAGGCAAATGATTGAGTTCAAGTGTTCATGGGGTATTGTCACAGTGGGTGGAGAGCCACACAATAACCAAAGAAATATCAAATTTTCATCTTGGGGAGCTCTGCCACATTTTCTAATGGGACAGCAAAAATCCTGTTTACAGGGGCAGTGACTACTGAAGGAGGATGGACCACTGATGGGCCCTTGATTGTGATGAATGTATTGATGAAGCTTTACTTTGGAAAATGAAACTTAGCATAGTATTTTAGGGTGCCTAAGTGTTACCTCCTAAGAGCCTCCTTGTGGCTCAAGTGTGGCCTCTCTTTAAGCCAAAACTCAGCAAATAAATGCTTTACCTTCCCTCCAGCACAGGGTATGACTCCCAGGGATGAGCTTCCCTGGCACTGAGGGATTATTACCAAGAACCAACTAACAACACAACTGGAAAAAGACCTTGACAAAAAAGGGAAAACGGTAAAGACAAATGAATATATATGGCTGAGAGACTTCAGAGTGAGTCAGGAGGTCATTTCAGAGGTTAAGGTTATGCACATCTCAGCAGGAAATCATTGACTGTCAAAATAAATAATACCATAAATAGTAGGGCTTCTGAGGGCTCTGGCAATATCCAGACACTATAGGCAGGACAGATAGCTCAGGAGTTTGGTTCCCTGCCAGTGGTTCCTACTTTGGATTTATGCCCCACAGGGTGACAAAGTTGGACTCAGTTGTGTTTTCCCTACACATGGCTCTATTGTCCCTCTCTTTGAGCCTATAGTTAATATTAGAGTTGATAGTTGTATGTCCAGGAAACTTAAATCATTGGGCTGTCCATGTGCCTGTTTGACCCTGAATCTCTACATCTTGCAACACCTACTTTCCAGTTCACTGGACTCACCCGGGACAACAAACAAGGACATTATGACTGACAACAACCATCTCAAGGAACAGAGAGAGTCCACAACTGCAAGAAAGAAAGTCTCATCCATCTGCCCCATAGGATCTAAGACCCCTCTCAATTAGAAGTGGAGTGGGCATCATCATCACAGGATCCTCAGGATTGGGTAATGGAAGATGGACTACAGTAGACTTACAGTTTTTCTACAGTAGACTTGTTGTAATCCTAGCAATGGAAGAATTTCTATCATGGATGTGGAGGCAGTGGCCACTGGAGGTTCTGAGGGGAGGGAGAGTGAAAAATAGATGTAATTTGGTGGCATTTTTAGGACTTGAGAATTACCCAGAATCACAGTGCAATAACAGATACAGACCTTTGTATATCTTGTAATAACTTGCAAAAATGTATGGGAGAGTATGGAAAGTACAATATAAACTATAATCATCACTTAGTGGCAATGCTCCAAGCTGTGTTCCTCAATTGTGGCAAATGTACCACACTAATATAGGATGTTGTTGATGTAGGAAAATGTGGGAGGGCCAAGGAGCAGGGAATATGGGGCATATTGGAATCCCTTATATTTTTTCTGTAACATTTATGTAATACATTTTTATGTATTTAAAAAAATTCAAAAGTATATTTTTTAAAATTAGTTTTTTTTTCTGGTCATACTTTCCATACTTTTCACTTGGGTCTATATAGCATGAGGATTCTTCTTTAAGGGATATGACCAATTCAGCCAGAAAACAAACATCATTTCATGGAAGTTTAATATCCATCAAATATAAGAAGATATTACAATTCAACAATAAAAAGTAAAACTACCCAATTAAAAATTGGTCAAAAAGGTTGAAAAGACAATTGTCCAAGGAGGAAATACAAATGGTGAAAAACCATATGAAAAAGTGTTCAACATCACTACCCATTAGGAAAACGCAAATCAAAACTACAATGAGGTATCATTTCACACCTATTGGACTTGCCACTATTAAAAGGTTGGAAAACTGTAAGTGTTGGAGAAGATGTGGACAGATAGGAACACATTCACTGTTGGTGGGAATGTAGAGTGGTGCAGCCACTGTAGAGGACTTTTTGGCAGTTCCTAAGGAAATTGAATATAGACGTCCCATGTGAACTGGCAATGCCATTATTTGATATATACCCGGAAGAACTGAATGCAGTGACGCAAACAGACATTTTAAAACTTAATTTCATTGAGGTTTTATTCATGGGTGCCAAAATTTGGAAACAACCCATGTGTCCATCAACTGATATCTGGATAAACAAATTGTGGTGTAAACACATGATGGAATATTATGCAGCTGTAAGAAGAAATGAAGTCATGAAACATGTGACAACGTGGATAAACCTGGAGAGTATTATGTTGAGTGAACCAAGCCAGACACAAAAGGACAAAAAATGTATTATTGTTCTATAATGAACTAAATATATTGTGAAAATCATGGAGTTAATATCTAGAATATTGGTCACCAGAAAATAGAATGAGGGTAGAGAATGGAAAGTTGAGGGTTAATCTGTGCACAATTGGTAAAAACGTTATTTGTAAATCTTTGGAAATGAATAGAAATGTTGAAAGCACAACATAGTGTTCGTAACTAAGGGAGTTATCATATGGGTACAACAGTGGTTGAAAGGGTAAGTCTAAGGTTGTGTATATTACTAGAAGGAAAGCTAAAAAATGTAATATGGAACTGTATAACATAGTGAAAAATCATGTAAAATACAAATATGTGTGATATTGCATGCATAAGACAGTTTTTACAAAATATAAATGCAAATAAACTAGAGAGACAGAAACAGAATAGCAGCTATGTATGGCAGGGGAATCAAAAAGAGAATGAGATGTGATGAGTTTTTCTGTTTGATTGTATGCTTGTTTTTAGTTTATTATTAATTTTCTTATATTGGAATAATGAAAATACTCTAAAAATCATTGAAGTGATGAATACACAACTATGTGATTGTACTGAACACTTTAACTGTACACTTTGGAAGAATTTATGTTTTATTAATATATAATCAATAAAATTGATTGTTAAAAAATCTGTAGTCATTCAGGTAAAAAGTATAACAAAATGTTAAGAGAAATTTTGCAACATGATAAATGGTTCAATGAAATAGAAACAGCTAACAATTCCAAATCTGCACGTGCCTACTAATATTTCTTAAAAATACATATTGCACAAAATGCCATAACACAAATGAGAATATTTTAAACATACAAAAATATAGTTAGAAATATAAATACAATTCAGTCCTTATAAAAAATATGGAGACACAAATAAAGGCATGAACAGCACAGTTGACTAAATTATCCTAATTAGAACATATACAGTATTATGTCTAATGACCCTGAATATATATTATTTTCAAGTTTGTGTTACAGTGTATCAAAATAGATCATACTCTGCATGAAAATTCAGCATATGTTAATAGTTTTGAATCACTGAGAATCAATTGTCTGAGCACAGTTTATAAAAACTGGAAATCAATGACAAAAACTTGAATACTTCTAAGAACCGGAAAAAAACTTCCACTCCTCTGGCAGGATATGACTGCTCTGCTCACATCATTGTTGTGAGCTTTAAATAGCAGATATTTTAACTTTTTTCAGGCACTAGATCAAATACTTTACACATTTTATTTTTTCTCATCCTCCACATGCTCATGAGAGTAGACACCATTTTTAACATGTTAACAAGTGAAGAAACTGTGTCACAAGAAAGGACACAAGAATCATGGAGCTCACAGACCTCATTGCTGGTCTCTGGCAGCAGGCTAGTAAATAGCATTCAATACTTTTATGTTGACACTTAAACTAAATTTAATTTCATTAAATTAAATTTCATTTAATCCATTACAAATCTTAAATTTTAGCCTGAATAGTCAAAATCACTGAACTTACTTGAGGAAATATTTTACAAATATTAAACCAGAAACACCTTATTTCTGGGATTGGGGTAAAGCCAGATTTTGGGCCTCTCATTTTCACCATAGGAATCCTCATAACATTAGGAAAATTGTAGGTTTATTTCTATTTTAATAATTGCTTCATAATATATCTTGATATAGAAATGTTGTGTTAATGCACAGATTTTATTTATGTTCTCTTCTCTAGTTATCTAGCATCAATTAGCATCCACAAATTACTTCTGGGAAATATCTATTATAGATGTCAATCAAGGACAGTGCTTGCATGGGTTTTCCCTAAAGCTATCTGTAATGGAATATGGAGGCACTTGCTATAAAACAGAATTATTCCTCTCAGGGTACAGGTATTTCAAATAAATGAGCACACTTGGACTTACCTGTATCTGAAACAAGATTGATCCCTTACCAGAAATCCTGACTTGTCTAGCATAAGAAGACAATATTATCTTGTGTGTAATTTTGTTATTACTTTATCTTCAACTTTTCCTTTACCTTAGTCCATGAATTACCCACATTTTTTTCCTGCACTGTTTACTTATTTGTTGAGAGATACTGCTAATAAGTTCAAAACTTTCAGCAGAATCGCTTATTCTTCATGTAAATGAAGAGTGAGCATATGTCAACAATGAAAAGAGCTAATGTTAGTGACAAAAGGAGGGGCAGAGGGATAGCCATATGCTGCCCAGAGTTTCAGTATGCAGAATGCTAACTTATATTTATAGTTAGACAAATTTAGTGATGGGGTTGTGTTTATCTACAAAATGTAAATAATGTTTTATGTATAGTATTGTTATTCAATTGTAAATATTTGCATATTATTTTCTCTTTGCTAACTTATACCAAAGGAAATTACACTTATTCAAAGTGAATCAGTGAATCTCTAACATAAAATAAAATGTGAGCATAATCTCTTATATTTCAGGTATAGTTCTTGAATTTTGTCACATTATATCATGAAAGAGCATGTAAGAATGTGTTCATTATTCATCTTAAATCTTCAAGACTCTTGTTTGGATAAAACTCACCCAAAAATAAGGTGTGGACCCACTGAATCAGGTTTGGGCTTTATTCTTTACTGTTAGAGTCTTTTAAAGGCAGAGTGAAAGATGCAGATAGAAGACACAATAGGTTCCCATGAGCATTGTCATGTAACCAAAAAGCCAAGGGACAAGGATTGCCTGCAGACAGGCCCAGAAGGCCACTTTTCTGAAGGAATGCACCTCCTTACTGACACCTCAGTTTTGGCCTTCTCTTAGCCTCAAAACTGTGATTCAATAAATTCCCATTGCATATAACAAGCCACTGCATAGTATTTATTTTAACAGGCAGGAAACTAAAACACTGTGAAAGCCCATTCCATTTCTACAATATGGTAGTTGTCTGATTAGACTTTTTATTAAGTATTTTTTTAATGATCTCAACTTACAGAATGAAAAGGCATAGCTTAGGATCATCCTACTTTTACACACTGAACTAATCATTTTTAAACAATTCAAACATATATGCTATCAATAATTTGATAATAAACAGTTTGACATAGAAGAAAAAAATACTTAATGAACCATTTTTGAAGGTCCTGTAATAAATACCAACAGGGAGGATCAAAAGAGTTTTGCCACAGAAGTTTAGTCTGAAAATGACATTTTCTCTGCCTTCTGGGAGACTGCAGACTTTATGTCACAGATAATTACATTGGTCATGATAAAAATGGGATCCAGAAAACAAGAATGTGACATGTGGGGGCAAGCAAGTGTTCTATTAACAGTGAGAATTTGAGGGTATAATACAAGCATTTCTTTTGCCATGTACATTTCATGTCTTCAATTCATCATGAAAAATAGACAGTTTAAGCAAGCCCAGGACAATATGTGGTGTTCTTCGGGGTTTAGCAAGTGTTTAGGATAGGATCCTGCAACTCTTTCTGTAGGGGATGCAAACCAAATGTTAATTATTTACCACTTACACTAACAGATATGCCAGGGAATGTTAATAAAGAATGAGGTGTGAATACAGCATCCATTAACTCATCCATCATCAATAATCCATATATTTTGCAAATGTAAGGAACACGATATCTTTGCTGCAGCTTACTGAAATTCTGAAATATGTTCAGGTTTATGGGTAAACATAGCAGTGATTACACAAAAAAACAGATTCAACATACTTCACCTTAGTCACCTGATGATATTATTAACTAATAAATATTGACTTATAAATACTATCTACCTATCAAAGAAAGATATTAAAGCTATTATTCCTATTTTCTAGAATCATGACTTTTAACTGTAGCAAAATTGAATAATACATGCATCAATCAATCAATTCATCACATATTCAGCAAAGTCATTATTCCTTGGCAATTTATTTGCCCCTAAAATATTGTAATATATAAGAATGATAAGAAAAGTTTTAAAGTTAAAAATTAAAAGAATGAAAATGGAAACCAAAAGTCAAGCATAAGTACACCTCCTCCAGTAACTGCCTCCAAAGAAAGTGTTTTAAAAATTGTGTTATTATTTCTAGATATCTTCCATTTCAAATATTTTACAAATATTAATTTAATTGTGTAGGTATCATTGGGATATTTATTGAAGACAATTACTGGGATTTTCAGTTATGTCATGCACTAAATGTGATATGATATTAAATATTTTGTATTAAAAAAATGGGGATGTTTTAAGACATGTACTCAAATTCCACCAATTTTAAGTTGTATGAGATCATTTACAAAAAATATTACAAAGCAAACACAATGAACGTCATAAAATTATTCATTAGATATGAGCTCATTAATGGTATTTTTATTTTTATAATATATACATATATTTATATTTATATATATAATATGAGTTGGATCTTCGGGACTTGCTTCTATACTGATGAGAAATAGCATAATTAATAAGAGGGAAACATGAGTATCAGAAGAATGTGAGAAGACAGGGAATTCAAGACAATAGGTTAAATGAGAACAGAATGAGAAAGAGGAAGAAGGGTGATAGAGAGGAAGAGAAGGTGAAAGAGCAGAATCCCGAGCTAAGGAAGATAAAATGTGCTAAGAATGCAATTTGGAACTGAATCCTGAGAAATGATACCTGACATCCCCATGCACCTTTAATGGAATGAGTGACTGTAACAATATAGAAGATAATCCTGGAACAGCAGAGATGTGGCTCCAGTGAATGAAACCCTTATAGTTTTCTTCAGAGTTGATAGATAATCAAAAAGCTGGAAATGGATGGGGGAACACTTGAAATTCCAAGGAAGTTGTTATTGGAAGGAAATGATCAGGTGCTTGAAAGGAGCCAGATGGTTAAATTTCAGACAAAATGCTGAGAATGATGGAAAATACACTGTTTGGAAATGGCTAGTGAAAAGAAATATTAAAATAAATTAGTAAATTAATGAATCAGAATTTCAGAAATGAATCTCTTGAACAGAGGAAACTGAGTTCATGAAAATTACAGGAGTGCTTGGAGAAGGATGACAAAACTTAGAGTGTAATAAGAATTCTTGTTATTAATGAAAGAGAAGAGAGAAGGCTGACTGGGGCATTCAAATTAACCTTAGATATGGATAGTTGCATGCACCCTAAGACTAAAGATAAGATGGATTAAAATATTTAGGAATATATTATATGGAGATTATTATAACAAAATATCTTAAGATTTTAAATGGATGTAAAAAGTATCTAAATGTAGTGAAAGGCTGAGAAACCAAATATTTATACTCCTGTATTGGTTAAGTTATAGATTTAATAGATTTTCTTGAGTTGATGTCATCACATACTGTTGGGAAAAGCTGGGAAATATAAAAATGTAAGACAATATGGAAAATGGTTTTGAATAATTTTACTGGACTACTTATTACTCAAGATGTAGGAAATAAATGAAGTGGTGTTTCAGCCCTGGATCACTGTGATTGAATAGAGGTTCCTCAAGTACTTGGCAGTTGGAATGTCACCATAAAATTCACTCTCACCCTGAACAAAGGGCGAAACAGTAAATGTCAGTAGGGTGAGGAGCACTGGAAGAGGAAACATGCCATGAGCTCTATGCCATCTGAGCAGACAAATGTGGCCTTGAAGGCATGATTGCCACTTACATGGCCATTGTTTGCTAAGTTTCCTTGATATTCCAGTGAGCAAGTTTTTTATTTGTAATTTTGTGTATAGTACTTATTAATTTGTCATTAGAATTAGAATTACAGTGTATAATATATGATTATGTAAACTACAAAGGACATTCTAAATAAATAATATATTTTGATAATACCCTTCCCTTGGTTGATTATGGTATCTAGGCTAAGAAATTATCAAAATGAAGTCATAAAGCATCTAACAAAATATTTGAGAGAGAGAGCGAGAGAGAGAGAGAAAGCAATAGTGACAGTGAGAGTGAGTGAAGTTCAAGAATCATATGTGAAAATAAAATTAGTATATTATTAACCACAATCTTCATCCAAAATCAAAATCACTATATTATACATATCCTAGATTATTCTCTACTTTCCTTTCAATTGTCATTTACATCCACAGGCTTCCCATTTCAGCCACAATCGCGTTTATAAATCATCAGTGTTAGTTATTCTAACTATATTGTTTTACCATCTACTCTACTACTGCCATACTTTTACAATGGACCTTTTTAGAAAATCTTCATACATTGCATATCAGCTCCATTGTCAGTTCACATTTTATTTCCTAGTAACCTATATTCTAGACTTTACTTCTTTGAGTTTACTCATCATATTTAGCTTATATTAGTGAGCATGTTCAATATTTGTCCTTTTGTGTGTGTCTTATTTCACCCAACATAATGTCCACACAGTTCATCCATGTTGTCATCTGCATCCTAATTTAACTTCTCCTTGCAGATGTATAGTATTCTATTGACTGTATATACCACAGTTTGTTTAGCCATTCATCGGTTGATGGACACTTGGACTGTTTCCATATTTTAGCAATTGTAAATAATGCTGCCTTGAATATCATTGTACAAATGTCAGTTTGCATGTTTGCTTTAATTTCTGAATATTTTCCTAGTAATGAGATTACTAGATCATATGAAAGTTCTATATCCAGTTTTTGAGGTACTTTCCATGTATTCCTCAGAGGTTTGGATTATCGTTATTGTAGAAATAATTTGGCAACTTATATATTATATGAAACCGTCTGACAGCATTCATGGATTAAATAGTGATGGCTGGAAGTCTGGAGAATTCCCTTTTGACAAAAGGAAATAAAATGATTTTATTTTTCTTAGGAAAAAAAGAAAAATTGCTGGAAGGGAGATAGGGAGGAATCAATGAAAAAAATTATATAATTTACCTCTAATTGAAAAGAGGCCATAAATTCAGTGGCTAATGTGGCTGTTCAGCCACACTCTGCCACTTAAATTCCAAAGTAGTTCTGCACTCTAGGCAAGGCATCCTATAGTTAGTGTATAGATAATTAGTTCTGATGTAGTCCTTTTGTCATTTCTTCCATATCTATGTGTCCCAGGGAATTTTTTAGATTATTGATTAAACAGAGCTTGAAGAAGCTGTTATGATACCACAGTTGCCACTTCACTCTTAATTTGTAGTACCATGGGGTCTCACACTTCAAGATTTATAGTAAACCAGCCAAAAATACTGTCAAAATATTTCAGACTTCCATGTAGAAACATCCAAATGGGAATTCTTTAATAGAAAAGGACTATCTTTTAAATAAGCATATGCATATTCACACATGTGGATATTTGTTTTATTTTTCTCCATAGATGTTGGTCCCAGCAACAAACCAAATGGAGTCTGTCCCTGATATTTACCATTGATGGGCCATGAACATTTGTCTATTATTCTATGGAAATTTTGCTGTTTATATATGGTTAAAGAAGAATGAATTGTTCTTCCTCCAGTCTGCAAGTACATAAGCTCTTTGGACAGATTGCATACATATTCTACGCAGGAAGAAATATTCGTACTAAGGTTGAATATTTTGTATATTCATTAGAAAACCAGAACAAATATTGAGCAGCAACTGAAAGATCTTAAATCAAGGCAATACAAGATGGAAAAACCTCCAGCATGAATGCTGGATCATGTAGATTGGTTTCCTCCCTTGTTACATTTGCATTTATCTAATGTATTAAGGTAAGTTGTGATTTGTCTTGGCTTTGGATTTTGTAAGTCAAATCCACAGACCTACATGTAACAAAAAATGAATCCTCTGTACAGAACTTGTTGTAAGAGTCTTAGTAAACTTCTCAAGTATAGTGTCCTTAATGGTTAGTTGATGGGCATCATGACTGCTCCCATGTCTTTCCTATTCAGTAATTTACCATCCTTCTATAAAGAAACAAGATGGTGCCCCTCAAATGTTCTCCAACAATCTACTTTAAAAAATGAGGAAGGAACAATAAGTATCTCTTACATGTCCTATTATAATTCATTTGCCATATTTCCCTCAAAAAGGAAAATAAACAAAACAAAACACCTCTGCCCACAATTTTCTTAATCCAATATGTGGCAACTCATGTTTCAAGTTGCATAAGTCAAACCTGTAAAATCATTTTTGACAGCTGGTTTTAACACCACACATTAGAGTAATTACAATTTTCTGTCTACTTCAGTTCCACAAAGCACCCATAAACTTACCACTGTGGCCCAAGCCACCATCAATATCAACTACACTGTTGAAATAGCTTCCTCACTAGTTTCCTGATTTCCTATTCCTCCATCCATTCATCTCTTAGCACTGTGTCCATACAGATACTGACATGCCACATATTTGCTCAGAACAGAACTTTTAATCACATTCAGAGAAAATGCTTCTTTGTTTATTGTGAATTATAGGACTACTGTTATTTTCCTCCTCTAATACATACTATACTTCTCCAACTTCCAAACTGCCATAAAGCCTCTTGTCATCTTGTTGTTTATATTAGTTTCTTAGTGATGCCATCTGAAATGATCACAAACTGGTTAGCTTAAAACAACAGAAATTTATAGTTTCACAGTTTTACACGCTAAAATTCTAAAAACAAACTGCCAGCAGTGCCATACTTTTTCGATAGCTCTGTAAGATTTTCCTTCCATGCCTCTTTCTAGATTCTGGTGGTTCCAAGCTATTTGGTATTTTTTGGCTACTGACAGCATAACTCCAGTCTCTGCCTCCTCATCATATAGCTTTCTCCACTGTGTCTCTGTGTGTCTAAATTTATTTCTTATAAGGACACCAGTCTTATTGGATTGGCACCCAGCCTCATCTGGTTTGGCTTTATCTTAACTGATTACATCTTCAGTGTCCCTGTTTCTATATAAAGTCACAGTCACAAGACTGTGTATTAGGACTTGATCATATCTTTTGAAGGGGGAGGCACAACTCAATTCTCAACACATTTTTTCAAGCATACTGGATGAGAGGCTCTTAATGAAGAGTGTATTCTGCTTGTCATATATTCTCCCCAGAAACCTCCTTAGCTCAGTCTTCCTTTTTCCAGATCAATATTCCAATATTAGCTTCTCATGAGACTTTTCTTTGCTGACATTTAATCCCCCATTTTCCATCCTTTCTTCCTGTTTTATTTATTTTTTCTCTTTGGCATTTACCACAATCTAAAATATTTTATAATTCTATTATATATTTTGTTCTATCTCTTCAAGTAGAATGTAAATTCTTAGAAAAGGGATTTTGTCTTTCTATACATTCATAACTGTAAAAATTAGCACATTTCCTCACACATTTCAGCTCTCAGTAAATATCTATTGACTCAGTAAAGGAATGGTTGAGGTCATTTTCATTTGAGGGAGGGGGGTGGCTTGTTTGCAGGTCAACAAACATCTCCCATAACCACTTCAAGAAATGATGCACGTGTAGCCAGCACCAAAACAGTGGGAAAAGATATGGCTACAGGAGCAAATGTGACACTGTCTACAGAAAGAACAGGAAAGAAATATTGTAGGGCAGGTAAGGAGGTCTAATTGGAGTGGCAGGAGTGGCAGCAGCAGCAGCAAGGCCGGGACCACAGTGGCAGGGAGTTGAGAATCAGCAGAGTTGCTGCACTCTCCAAGGTGTTAGCTGTGACAGCACTGACCCAACATGTGAAGGGATAGATTCTGACTGAGCCTGTAGCAAAGGAAAGAATAAAAGGTTTCTAAAAGCTCTTACCTCATATCACCAAGAGAGGAATGATTTATTCAGTGACAGAGAATGCAACAATAGAGCTGTTATTAGTGTTCAAGCCTAGAGAATGAGAAAGGGGGAAATTATCTTTATCTGTCTGCCTCCTGCAATCAACCATCAAACAGGATCTGTTTCTTTAATAGTTGGCCACCTGTCTTTTCTTTTCTTTTCTTTTCTTTTTTTTTTTTTGTACCTGGACATTTTTTAATAGGAATCAACCCCAGGGCCCCAAGGAATTTGCATCAGATTAAATTTATGGAACAATTCTAATTTTTTAAGAATAATCCTAAAAAAGAGAGGTATTTCTAGCTTTTAAGTACTACATTAGGTATGTTGTTTCTGAAAGCACATTGCTCAATGTACTTAGCTAAATTGGGGTTTTACCAATCCACACATGACTTCTGTCCCACCATTTCTGAGAACCAGATTCTAAATTCCTCTGGAATAGAAAGGATATTTTCTTGATCTTTTTTCCTGGGAAGGGTTAAAAAATACATTAATTTATTAGGTGGGGTCAACCAAGAAGGGTTGGTAAGATGCTCCAGGATATCATTCCACCACAGAATCTTTGATCTACTAGTAAAAATTGGCAGAACTATCATCCTCAAATGTTCAGAAAACAGTTAAATGGTTGCAGTAACTAGAACAAGGCTGAATAAAAAATATATTTTTAAAAATATGATAAAGAAAGCTTCTGGAGCCCTTCTTGCTCCCCTTCCTCTCCTTGGAATAATGGAGAACCAGGGCACACTCCCAGTGTGGATACTTGGTCTTATTTCAGAGAGAACAGAGTAACACCAGTGTGCATACTGGGGTGACTGTATGGCCCTACCAATCTTTTGGGTGGCAGCATGAAAATAGGAACCATCAAACTGCTCTTGGACCTGCTCTCCCAAAACTTGTCATGCAGGCAGAAGGAGTTTGCTGACAGCAAAAGCAAAGGAATAATCAACTAAGTTAAAATGACATAGGGCAAAAGATAACCTCTTTAATTCATACACTAGAGTACCAGGAATAGAGTATTTCAAAGGAAGTAGAAGGAGTGCTTAATTACTTCCTTTAAATGGGGGAAGACCTAAGGCCATGAGCAAGCTCAAGCCCAAGAGAGAATGCAGGCTCAATAAAGACAGAGAAGACATTACATGCTACATTTGCCTCAGGCTTAACTTATTGATGTTTTATATTTTAAAAATACCAGTTCTTCAGTGGGAAGGCATCAAAGCTATCAAAGATATGTCCAAATAATTTTGTAATGATTGAATAATGTGCAGTTATTTCCCTGTACAGGCCAACCTATCCTAGTATTCAAAGTTTACAAAATTTGGAAAAAGAGAGCACCTTTCAAAGTAGAGCCAATTTGCAAAATCTGTGAATGGTGTTTTTCAGATATTTTTTGTTTGTTTTTTTAGTTCCTGGCACTTGAGGAAATCTCTGTCTGTGAGAGACAGAATTTGGTGAATCTCACAAAGATAAAGATTATTTTATAAATTAATTCTTTTGTGTGGGTGTGAGGCCCTTTCAATTAGACTACCTCAGTGAGGTGTGACTAAGGGTAACTTTCTACATTTTTGCTGGGTTTGATAAAAAATGGACATACAGAGAGAGAGAGAGAAAGGAAAAGGAAGCCATCCTAATTGATCCTGCCATGTGAGGAAAAAATATCCAGTTTCACCCACAGCTGAGCTGCAAGGACAGAAACCCCCAAGATGCTCGAAGAGCTGGGGCCCAGGAAGAGATGAACCATATGCCCAATAGCTTGCATCTGAACTTTGGAAGAATGTGGAACTGCCAAGAATAATAGAGGATGCCCAGAAAGAGACAGATCTTATGTCTGGTTGCCCTCAGCTAAGCTCAAACCTTTTCAGAGTTTGGTGACCTTCTTGCTTCAACATGTGGCAGCTGAATTTGGTGAGAAAGCACTTCTTATGGTGCTTCAATTTGGTCTTTTCACAGCCTTGAAACTGTAAGTTGTTACCCCTAATAAATCCCTTTTATAAAAGCCAATTGATTTCTGGTACTTTGCCTAAGCAACCCTTTGGCAAACTAAAACAGTAATTAGTACCAAGAGAGTGGGTTTATGCTGCTACAATTACCAAAAATGCTGGAATGGTTTTATAAATGTGGAAACCATATTTTTGGAGGAATTGTGAGATGCTTGATAGAAAAGGCCTATATTGATTTGAAGAGACCATTGGTAGAAACATGGACACTAAAGTTATTTCCAGTGAGGCTTTAGAAAGGAATGATGAAATTTATTGGAAACTGGAGGAAATGTGATCCTTGTTTTAAAGTTGGAGACAACTTGGCAAATTTGACTCCTGATGTTACTTGGAAGGCATTATTTGAAAATGATGAGTTTGAACATGTAGCTGAGATTTTCAAAGTAAACTTGGAAAATGCAGACTGGCTTCTTGCAGTTTATAGCAAAATGCAAGAGGAAAGAGATAAGATGAAAACGAAACTGCTGAACAAAAAGAAACCAAAGACTGATTTGGAAATTCCAAGCTTCCTGAAAACAAGCCCCCAGAGGATAGTGTTCCATGTGAAAACTAAACTTGGACCTTGTAAGTCAGGCATTGGCAATGCAGCTATCTAGGAAGGAATTGTAAAAAATCTTGCTGCCTGATAGCCTGGACCCATGTTTCATGCATGCTGAACCAATAAGCTCTTTTGTGAGTTCGGTATGAACAAAATCACTGTCAGCCTGAAATAAAAGGGACATGGAGTGGAGAGATTGAAGGAAAAATGGCTTCAAGAGGAAAACTGTAGAACCTGAAGTCTGGAATTAAGACATATCCTTGGGCCAAGAGAAGGATCCCACCCATGTGTGTGGAAAGGGTGAGTTTGTCCATGTATTTGAAGATGGTGGATCTTATAGCCCATTGCTCAGGGGGAATTTGGCTTCCCCAGGAAACAAAAAAGGTAGAGCATATTCTCTGGTGGTTTGGGAGATTTAGGTTACCACCTCACTGCTCTGAGGGGTTTGGGACTCTATGTCAGAGATTAGGAAGAATGTTACTGCCACCTCACTGTGCTAAGGGGTTTGAGACTGTCCCTCAGAGATTTGGGAAAGTGCAGCCATCACCTCAATGTAATTTGAGGGTGAGGTCTAGAGCTCAGTTGCCACCCAGACACTTGATGAGGGTGGAACTGAGAAAGTTTCCATTGGGAAACCCAGTGGATTAGTGCACCCCCATGAGGCCCCAAGGAGAAGAAGAATTCCTTGATATAAGGATAACACTAAGACTTTGAAATCTAATGGAGTATCCCCTGCAGGTTTTTGAAACTCTTTGTGACAATGATACCTGTTTTCCTCCCAAATTCTCACTATGTTAATGCAAATGTTTATCCTATGTGTGTCCCTCCATTGTATATTGAAAGTAGATAACTAGTTTTGTAAAATTCACAGGTCTACAGCTAGAGGTAAGTTCTTCCCCAAGAAAAACTGCATGCCTGTAACTGGTTTATATGAGATTTTGTACTTAACATTGTTACTGAACTTATTTAAGGTTTTTGGAATATTGTGACTTAATGAATGTATTTTGCATATGGAAAGACATGCCTTTTTAGGATTCAGTGGGTGGAATGTGGCAGTTTGAATTTGGTGATTCCCAAAAAGAGAAGGATTATGTTTGTGAACTAATCCATTCCTGTGTGTGTGTGTACCTTTCAACTGGACTATGTCACTGAGTTTTGGCTCAGGTTGAATCTCATCCCTTTTGCTGTGGTCTGATAAAAATGGACATGAGAGAAAAAGACATAGAGGAAAAGGAAGTCACCCTATTTGATCCTGCAATGTGAGAAAAAAAAAAAAAAACAACTTCAGCCTACAACTGAGCTTCATATACAGAAGCCCCCAAGATGCTCAAAGAGGTGAGTCCCAGGGAGAGATGAGCCATATGCCCAATGGCTTCCATCTGAACTTGGGAAGTATGTGGAGCAGCCTAGACTGATACAGAAGACCCAGAAAGAGACAAGTCTTATGCCTGGTTGCCCTCAGCTGAGTTCAAGCCTTGTCAGTGTTCCGTGAACATCTTGCTTCAACATGTGGCAACTGACTTTGGTGAGAAAGCACTTCTTATGGTGCCTCAAATTTGACTTTTCACAGCCTTGGAACTGCAAGATTTTAAAACTAATAAATCCTTCTTATAAAAACCAACTAATTTCTGGTACTTTGAATTGGCAGCTCTTTACCAAACTAAAATCCTGTCATATCATTAACTGAATACAATCTTAAGGAAAAGACATCTCAGGAGCTAATTTCCAGAATTAATGCTTTAAATTATTAAAATGTTCTGAATACAACAAAAGATTATACTACACACAAGCAGGAAATAATGGTCTATTCAAGAAACAAGGTAAAAATCCAGAAATTATTAATGTAGAAGACAGATTTTAGATATACTAGGCAAAGACTTTTAAAAATGATCCTTAATATGTTCAAAGAGATAAAGGAAAACAGAGAATGAACTGAAAGGCACCGGAAAGCAAGTATAAACAATATGAGATTTTCAGAAAAGATAAATAAAAAAGGAATCAACCAGAAATACCTAAGAAGGCCACAATGATTGAAATTAAAAATCCCCTCGAGGATATACATAGGAGATAAAAGCTGGCAGAAGAAAGAATAGCGGTTTTAAAGACAAGTGAATGGAAATGATTACAGAGAAGACTACAGAGAAGAAAGAAAAATAATTTTTTAAAAGCATGAAAAGAACCTAAAGAGCCTAAAAGATGTAAGTATACCAATAGACACATAATAGGAGTCACAGAGAAGATAGAGAGAGAGTGGCAAAATATTCAAAGAAATAATGGCAGAAATTTTCCCAAATTTTATGAAGGTCATGAATATGTATATTCAAGAAGATTGTAGTAGCTGGCACAGGACTTGTTTCATGGACACTGAGGTCCAGAAAGCCATGGGGCCAGAGCTTAGGTCTGGGAGGGATGGAGTGCCAAGATGGTAACATCTGCCAAGCTGTTTGCCTCCTTACCTGTTGCTGCTGCTACTTCTTTATTTTTTGCCTTCTTGGATTTCTCTTGACATTGGAAGAAATACCTGGTAACAAACAGACTGAGATCTGAATTATATAAGCTCCTGGAGAGAAAACATTTCAGGAAACATCAGAGAAACTCTATGCTGCAACTACAAAGAACAATAATCTTTATATAACTTTAAAATTCAAATCCCTGACTTAAAGTTTGGCACACTAGATGTCTCGGTTAGTTTGTCAGGTGAACTGGTTAAACTGGATTCATTTGTAGAAGAGGAGGTTTAAGAAAGTTGCACAATACATGACTGATATATTGGAGGACAATAAAGTTCAGGACCAATCTGTTGGCTAATGTAGTTGACTTGGTTACTTATATAACAATATTCTAGTGAGACATGGACAAATATCCAATCAAGCATTCTCTGAAAAATATTTGAAATAATTGCTAAGGTGGTAACTCAGATTGACAATGACCTGAAATATTGAGCATCCACATGAAATGACCTGAAAGGTAATCTTCAGAATTTGGAATGGAAGATTGCAGGAAGCTTTCTAACCAGTAATTCTAGTGGAAATTGTGAAGAAAGATTACTTTGTTCTTCATACAGAATATCTCATGTTATTATTGGTGGTACTTCCAAAGTTAAACCACAATGATTGATAAACAAAACAGTTTATTTAAAGAGATGGTCTTTCCTCATCAATATTATGGCATGCATTAATTCCATTTCTTACTGTTGTGTATAAAGGTCTTGTTTACAAGGGAAAGTTATAAACATTTATACCATTTTGTTTACTCTATTTAGGAGACATAATTGCTTAATAGTTATTGAATTGTGATACAAGGAAATGTGACAATATTAAGGTATATGCTTTCTGAATGTTTCAAAAAACAATCTATGAGCACTGTCAACACCCACAGGAGAGAATAAAGTTAATTACCTGGGGAAAAGTAGCCTGTTAGGCTTGAAATTATGTACCCCAGTAAAACATGCTCTAAAAATTAATCAATTCCCATGGAAGTGAACCCCTTGCAAAGAGGAAATTTGATGAGGTTATTTCAGGTAAGGTATACCCCAACTGAACCAGGTTGTTTTTTTTTAATCAGTTTTATTGAGATATATTCACATACCAGGCAATCCTTGCAAAGTATGCATTCAACAGCTCTCAGTATAAGCAAAAAGTTTTTTTTTAATCCAGATTACTGGAATCTTTAATAAGCTGTGTGAAAGCCAGGCAGACGGAAGCCACAAGAGCAGTCAGAAGACAGAAATCAATGTAACTCAGAATAGAAAGAAGATTCCACTATGTGCAAGTCTATGTGACAGAAACCAAGGCCCAAGGATAACTAGTGAGCAGCATCAGAATGCCACAGTCTCCTGGAAGAAATCATCACCTTGTTGATAACTCAATTTTGGAATTTTCCTAGGCTCAAAGTCATGATCCAATAAATTCCCGTTTTCTAAGCCAAAGCATTGTGTGGTTCATACTTTAGCAACTAGGAAACTAAAACAAGGTCCAATGAACCCCAAACAGGATAAAGTCAAAGAGAAATACACTCAGATACATTGTAGTCAAATTGTGAATGCCAAAAGAAAAGCATCACATTATATACAAAGAAATCTAAATAATATTAATTGCTGATTTCTCATCAGAAACCGTGGATCCGAGAAGGCAGTGCGACAAATATTTAAAGTGCTGAAAGAAAATGATTGCCTACTGTGGCAGTTTGAAGCTATGTACCACAGAAAAACACATTTTTTGTACTTAATCTGTTCCTTCAGGTGTGAATTTATTATAAAAAACACTTATTGATGAGGTTACTTCAGTTAAGGTGTGGCCCACCTCAATCAAGAAAGGTCTTAATCCTATTAGTGGAGTCCTTTATAAGAGGAATGAAATTCAAAGAGAGAGGAAGCCAGGAGAAGCAAAAGCTCAAGCTAAATAGAACCCTGAAGAGAAAGGAAGGGCCTGGTGAGTCCTCCATGTGCCTCAATAGATAGAAAGGATATCTGGACAGACCTAAGTAAAGACTGTATTACTGAGCTTTAATTTCAGGTGAAGAAAATCTAAGAAGCTTTTGTAAGTATAAAGGCAAAGTTAAGTATAAAGATAGTGTTAAAGTCATCCAATTCAGCATAAAAGCTGCCATTTATTAATTCAAGTGCATGTCTGACTTGAATTTGCAAAACATCAAGGAATTAAAAAATAAAAAGCCTAGTATAGAGAAATAGAAATATCAAAATCAATATGAATGGAATCTGATAGGGCAGAAAAAGTAGTCTTACCCAGGACAATTAATAAAATGATAAAGATGGACAACCCCCAAAACAGAGAATATCTTCAACTGCAAGCAAAACAGCTCTTCATCTGCCCCATAAGATTTAAGATCCCTCTCAATCTGAGACAGAGCAGGCATCACTATCCCAAAATGCTCAAGGCTGAGGAATGACTAAACATAAGGGGAGAATGCAACCATGGACAAAGTAACATTATTAATATTGTAGTAATGGAATACCATGTAACACTGATATACAGATAGTAGTTGCCAGAGGTTCTAGGGGAGGGAGAGGAAATAATAGATGTAATGAAATTACATGTATGGAGAGTAAGGAAGGGTGAAAAAATGCCATAGTAACCTTGATTGTTTAAATAAGCTAGAACAAACAAATTACTTCATTAAAAACACACCATTCAAGGTTTAGGTAATGTAGCTGGAAGGACTCCTTGTTATGTTTTCATTTCACAAGACTGATGATCTCTAATCCAATTATATGCCAGAGTAGAGTTTGCTATTCATATATTTATTGATTGTTCTCTGATATAGATTTTGCAAATGCAAGGAGAAAGACATTTGCCCTAGTTCTCAAATGTAAAATAGTTCCAAACAGAATTCTTTTGACATTCTTGAAGAACCAAGCTTTGAATTTGTTCTTTCTATTGTTTATATTTTTTGTTCTCAATCTCATTTATTTCTGCTATAATCTTTATTTCTTTCATTCTGCTAGCTTTGAGTTAGTCTGCAATTCTTCTACTAGTTCCTCCAGGTGTGCAGTTAAGTTTTTTATTTTAGCTTTTTATTCTTATTTAATGTAAGTATTGAGGGTTATATATTTCACTCTCAGAACTGCCTTGACTGTATCCCATAGATTTTGAAATGTTGTGTTCTCATTTTCATCTATCTTGAGTTATTTATTGATTTCTCTTGCAATTTCTTATTTGATCCACTGATTATTTATGTGTGTTGTTTAATCTCCATGTATTTGTGAATTTTCCCTTTTTCCACCTGTCATTGATTTCCATCTTCATTTCATTATAATCAGAGAAATTGCTTTGTATAATTTCAATCTTATTAACTTTATGGAGATCTATCTTGTGATCCAACTTATGATCTATCCTGGAGAAATATCTATAAGCACTTAAGAACAATATGCATCCTACTCAGTCTTCTTTTGGATTTATGTTTGACCTTTGAGTGGTTGAGAGATAAGAGATATTGATTTTAAAATTTATACAAGTGCAACCAGTGACGTAGCATAGTCTTTGAATGTGAAAACCAGTATTATCCATATTATTAACTAAAAATGTGTACAATTATAAAAAATGAAATTGGAACAAAAAAAATATGGTTTAATCCAAAAGAAATCAAGAAAAAAGAGAAAAGGGTATATAAAAGGATATAAATATATATATATATAACTAACAAAACATTAATGAATCAAATATTCTGTTAACTTTTTATTATTATTAGACTAGATGAGAATATGAAACTCAACCATATGCTTATAACAAGAGACATATATATATATATGAAGACAGAATTTTAGGCTATATTGATGTTGCAGTTTGGCATTATTTATGAATTCCAAAAATAGATATTG
This sequence comes from Cabassous unicinctus, assembly GCA_029593785.1. Taxonomy (NCBI): domain Eukaryota; kingdom Metazoa; phylum Chordata; class Mammalia; order Cingulata; family Chlamyphoridae; genus Cabassous; species Cabassous unicinctus. The sequence continues at coordinate 9,962 of JAQZBX010018758.1, read as the reverse complement.
AATTATGTTTGTAGACTGGTCTGTTCCTCTGGGCATATTAGATTTTATTGGATTTGGTGGTTTCACTTTTACTTGATTATATTATGATTAGGGCTTTGATTGGGCCATGTCAGTAGGACATTCAGTCCCCACCTCCTTGGTGGGTGGAGACTTGCAGAGAAAACCACACAGCAGAGCAGAGAGTAGAGAATTTGAGTTTGATGTTGGAGTTTTGGATGTTGGAGCACCAAGAAGTAAATACACAGAAAAACAAATGCATGAGGAAGGAGAGAAGGCTCCATTAGACATGGCAGTAAACCTAGGAAGAGAGATGAGCTGTTAGCCTGAAAGTCTACAGCTGACCTTGTGGAAAGACCAGAGCAGCCGAACCCAGAGAGAAATGAGACATGGCAGATAAACAAGACTTATCCCAGCCTACAGCTGATATTGGAAGAAGCTGGGACCATGGAGCCTTAAAAGGTAGCCTGAACCCTTGCAGACTTTGGCAGCCATCTTGCTCCAATATGTGACAACAGACTTTGGTAAGGGAAATAACTTATGCTTTATGGCCTGGTATCTGTAAGCTCCTAACCAAAATAAATATCATTTATAAAAACCAACAGACTTCTGGTATTTTGCATCAGCACCCCTCTGGCTGACTAACACAGAATTTGGTACCAATGAGTTGTTTAGTGCTTTTGCAATTACTAAAATGATAGAATGGTTTTATAAATAAGTAAGGGGTAATTTTTGTAGGAATTTTGAGATATCTGATAGAAAAAGCCTAAAGTGCTTTGAAGAGACTTTTCATGATGACTTAGAAGTAAATGATGAAACTATTATTGGAAACTGGAGGAAAGGTGATCTGTGTGTTAAAGCCTGAGAGAACTTAGCAAGATTAACTCCTGATGCTTTAGGGAAGGCAGAATTTGAAAATGGTGAGCTTGGACATTTAGGGAAGGACTTTCCAAAGTAAGTCAGAAAGTTGGGTTTGGCTTCTCCTTGCAGCTTATAAAAAAATGCTAGGCAAGTGAGATAAGATGAAGACTGAATTTTTGGGAACAAAAAAGACAGAAACTGATTCTCGAAATTCCAAGCCTCTGTAAATCAAGGTCCCAGATGATAGTGGGCCCCATTTTTAGACTTAACTAAACTTGGCACTCATAAATCAGGATTAAAGATGCAGTTATCTAGGAAAGATTTGTGGAAAGTCTTACTGTCTGATGGCTTGGATTCCTTCTTCTTGTATGCTAAACCAGCAAGGCTTTAGAGAGAGTTGTATGAACAAAGCTACTGTCAGCCTTGACTAAAAGGGACATGTATGGGGGAGATTGAAGGGGAAACAACTTCAAGAGGAAAACTATGGAAAATGAGATCTGGAATTAAGCCATTTCCTTGGGCCAAAAGAAGAACACCACCAGTGTGTACAGAGAGGATGAGTTTGCCCCAGCAGTTGAAGAGAGCGGATGTTCCCACATGATGTTTAGGGAGAATTTTGCCACCCTAAGTTACAGAGAGGGTGGAGCACAGACCCCAGTGATTAGGGAGTTTGAGTTTGAACCCCATATGTCTGAAAGGGGTTGACCTGTCCCACAGAGGGAATCCAGGTTGCCAACTCATTGCTCTGAGATGGTTCAGCATGTATGCCAAATGTTATGGAGGATGTTATCTTCACTTCACTGTACTAGGGGGTTTAAGATTCTAACCCAAAGTTTGGGTAAAGTGTGGCAATCTCCCCAAGACTATTGGAGAGAGAGATCAAGAGCTTGGTCAGCACCTAGATGCTTGAAGGGGGTGGAACAAAGAAAATGGCCATTGGGCAAGCCTGTGGAAAGAGTGGGTCCTCACGTGTCCCCAAGGAGAAGAAACCATCATCTTAAGAATGATTCTCAGGCTTTGACATCTAATGAAGTATGCCCTGCAGGTTTACAGAACTGTGGGGACCCATGACTCATGCTTGTCTCCCAGTTTCTCCTTAGTTTAATGCTAGTGTTTATCCTTTATCTCTCCATCTGTGTATTGAAAACAGGTAAATGGTTTTGTAAGTTTCAGTGGTCTACAACCAGACTGGACTTTGCCCCAAGGTAAACTATTTCTATAAACTGTAATTGAGATGTGATTGTGTACTTAACATTGCTGCTGAAATAAGCTTTTTAAAATATTGTGATGTTTTTTTGGAATTCAGCGGGTTGAGCCTATCAATTTGGCATTAGTTATGAATTCCAAAAATAGATACTGGATTATGTTTGTAAACTGGTCTTTTCCTGTGGGCATATTAGATTGTATTGGATTCAAAGGTTTCACTTTTACTTGAATAAATTATGATTAGAGCTTTGATTGAGCCAGTAGGACATGGCAAACCTCATGGCAAGCCACATGGTAGAGAAGAGAGTGGAGTTTTTGAGTTTTGATGTTGGAGTTTTGAATGCTGGAGGCATGGGAAGTAAATACACAGAGGAGCAGATACATGAGAAAGGAGAAAAGTCTCCATTAGACATGTGCTGATTAAAAGTACACTGATATTTGCAAAAGTAAAACATGTGATGAAATTCTCTGATGACAAGGCTTTTCGAAAGCAAGACAAAAGAGAGTACAAAATGGTCTAACTCTATAGAGGGAACATTTTTTTGTATATGTGAAAATTACAAATGCATTTCCAATTTATCACTTAAAAATCTGGAATTTACACTACAGATGTGTCTCCTTAAATACAAATTGTTTTATTGGCAAGGCTACTCAAGGCAGGAAAAATAAGGGACTGATTAAAGCCAAGGAGAAAACATAATTAATTGAAGTAAAAAATAAAAATAAGGTATAGAAGAGTTATGCTAACTTCCATTTAAGAATGGGATGTAAATTATATGCATTCTATTTCTTTATAGATATTTGTTTATAAACAATTAACACTAGAAAACATGTAATCATATTTAAACCATATCTAGGAAATACATTAAAAGGTAAGTCTAATTGGGAGCAAATGACACCAAAGGTTAACTTATTAGGCTTCTGGATAAATGGCAGAGAAAAGGCAAAAACCTACCTGAGGGAGCTGCTTTGGTGATCTGCAGAACATCATCCAGGAGGGAATGGGGCAAAAAGACAAAGAGGCCAAGGAAAAACCATGAGTTGCTCACCCCTGTGACTGGAAACAGCCATCAGGTAAGCCCCAACCTCAAGGCAGATAGCTTCCATGGAACCCCTGGCTCTCATCAGCGAGCTGAATGGGAGCAAGTGCTCCCTGTGAGGAAGAGGGTTCTGGCAGAGGGTGTAGACTGTTTTTTTGTTGTTGTTGTTAGGTTTGGCCACATAAGCCACCATTGAATCGCAGGGAGGACACTAGCTAGCACTGATGTAACCACAGGTAGAGAGAAGGAGGAATCTGATCAGATAGCCTGTCATACCCAGCTGCTCTTAGAGAGAGGAACTAGGTCAGAGAGGAAGCAGAGATAGGCACTTAACTAGCCTGGTCCCTGGAAACTGTAGAAGTCCAACCCACCTGAGGGAAATAGGAGCAAAAAGAGCCAGATAAACTTTCAAAAGACTATTTAGCATATAGAGCCAGGGTAGCTCAGTGGAGGAATTCCTGCCTTGCATGTAGAAGTTCCCTGATTTGAGTCCCACTACCTCCTAACAGAAGGAATTCAGGGAGTGATTTGCTGAATTATCAGGTACACAGCTAGCACTTTTGATAGGGAACATATATACTGAGTTTCTGTTGTTATGTTTTATGTTTTTTGGAACTGTTATTTTTTAATATTTTTATTAGTTTTTTTTTTTCTTTTTCTTTTTCCTTTATTTTATTCACTAAAACTAAGTACATCGCTGGTGGAGGGCAGTCTGCTAGGTGATTAATTGATGAGCACCAGCAAGCTGAGACAGTCCCTAGGGGCCTGTGCTGTTTATTGGTTGCTGTTTAGTTTCTTGTTTGCTGTGTTTTCCTTTTCCTTTTTCCTTTTTTTCTTTACTTATTTTTTTCCCAACCTACTTTATTTATTTTCTTTCCTTCAGTTTTTTGTCTTCTGAATTCTGTTGCTTTTATTTCATTCCACCTCTTCTTGTTTGGTCTTCATTTTTCTTTTTCTCTCCCCCACCCACCCCATACTTTTTTTCCTTTTATTCTCTTCTCATGTGCCCAGCCTTTTAATTTATTCTATTTTTTCTCTATTTTGATTCTTGTTTCTTTTTTTTCTATTCCACTTTTTATTCTTATTCCTCTGTATTTTTTATGATTTTTACTCATATTACTTATTTGGTTTCCTAGCTCTTGTATGGCTGTTCTTCTACCTTTTTAAATTATTATTACTATTATTCTTTTTCTCTTCTTATCTCTTTCATTTTCTCTGGACCTAATTTTTTTTTTCAAAGGAATATGGACAAGTACAAGGATATAGAATTAGAAGAGCTAGGTATCAAAAAAGAAACTTAACAAATGCAAACAATAAAATAAAACCCTAGAGTAGAAAGATAAGCTAACTAACCAAGTAATCCCATTAAAATAAGCAGATGCCTAGACATCAACAAAAAATTACAAGCCATATTTAGAAACAGGAAGATTTGGCCCAGTCTAACAAAAAATAGGAGGAGATGCAGAAAGTGGAACAAGTCATCAAAAATGTCCAAACAAATATGAATCAACTTAATGAAGTGAAGAAAGTGATAAAGGATATTAAGAAGACACTGGGGGAACATACTGCAGAAATTGAAAGCATACATAAAAAGATAATTGATCTATGTTGATGAATGGCACAATGCAAGAAATCAAAAATATACTGGAAGCACATAACAGCAGATTTGAATGCAGGCAGAGGAAGGAATCAGTGATGCTGAAGACAAATATCTGAAGATAGTAGAACAGGTAGATTAAAAAGAAAAAATTCAGCAGAAACGTAGGGATTTGAATGGCAACATAAAGTGCACAAGCATACACATTATGGGCATAACAGACAGAAAAGAGAAGAGAAAGGGGGCAGAAGGAGTCTTAGAGGAAATAATAGCTGAAAATTTCCTAACTTTTTTGAAAGACATGGTCAAATATGTCCAGGAAGCACATCACACCCCAAACATTATAAATTCTAATAAGCCTACCACACAATATATACTTATCAAATTTTCTGATGCTCAAGACAGAGAATACTGAAAGCAGCAAGAGAAAATAAATCCATCACATACAAGTGAATCTCAATAAGATTAAATGAGAGTCCCAGCAAGATGGCGTCAGCTTAGGTGGGCACTCCTCAGCTTTTTCACCAAAAAAAAATGGCTAATAAAAGGAAAACTCCTACCCAAGTGAGCTGCTTTGGGAATCCACAGAGCAGGAGGTGGCTTTAGGGCATTGATCTGGAAGGAACTGGATAAAGAGATAAAGAGCCCAAGGGAAAACTGTGAGTTTATCACCCCTGTGGCTGGAAATGGCAGGAGACTAAGCCCCACCCTCAAGGCAAAAAGCCTCCATGAACTCCCTGACTCCCACCAGCCAATGAGTGGGAGGGAGCATTTTCTGGGAGGAAGAGGGCTCTTGCAAAGGGTGGAGAAGGGTTTCTTTTCTGTGGGATCAGTTACTTAAGCCCCATTTGAACTTTAGGGAGCATACCAGCTGGCAACACTGTGGACCTGGGAAGAGGGGAGAGGGGAATGTACTCAGGCAGCCTGAAGCACCCAGCCACCCTGGGAGAGAGGAACTTGGGTGGGGAGAGGGCGGAGACAGGCAACTGACTAGTCTGGTGCTGCAAATTATCAAAATACCAACTCCCCTAAAGAAGATGGGTGGTAGGAAGCCTCAATAAGCTTTCAAGGGCCTATTTAGGGTCTCCTGGGAGGAGGAAAGGTGGGTAAGAATGTCAAGAGTGGTTTCTTTGTGGTAATTTTGGTCACCAAGGTACCCTTTGAATTTCAGAAGGGACCTTGACCTGACCAGAAGAGGGAAGGGGGATCAACTCACACAGGCTGTCATGTTCATCTGCCCTGGGAGAAAAAGCAATTAGAATAGAAAGGAGGCAGGGTCAGGCAGATGCGTAATCAGGAGGACTCTGGCCAAGTGCAAAGATTCTAACCTGTGTGAGAGAAAGTGGATGGATAGCTTTCTGAATGGCTAAATTGCCCAAGGAGAAAGTTTAGCTCAGTGGAGGAGTTCGTTCCTTGAATATATGAGTTCCCTGGATCGATTCCTGACTTTTCTTAGAAAAGTGATCCACAGGGTTATAAGACATCCAGCTGAATACTTTATTATAGGGAACATATAGAAATTTTTTTTCATTTTTTGTTTCCTTGGGTCTCTTAATTTTCTTAAAAGAATGTTCCTTTTTAAAATTTAAATTAATTTACTTGCTAAAACACAGTTGAAAACCTGCAGAGTGTAAGCTTCTGAGTAATTGAATGTTGAACACTGGCAGGCTGAGAAGCTCCTTAGTGGCCTAAGAGGGAAGACTGTTTTTCCATGGTTTTTGTTTGTTTGCTTGTTGGTTTGGTTTTTGCTCTTTTTTCTTTTTATATCCTCTTCTTCTCTCCCTCTTTTTAACTAGTTCCTGCTGTATCATGTCTTCTTTGTTGTGTTTCACCTTCCTTTGTTTCCCTTTTATTTGTTTAACAATTTTGTCTACCTACACTATTTCTTTTCCTTCCTTCATCTTTCTATCTTCTGCTTTCTGTTGTTCTTAAATTCAACCACTTTTTGTTTGGTCTTCAAATTTTCTTGTTTTTACTTCTCTCGCTTTTCTTGTCTGTTTTCTTTATCTTTTAATTTGTGTGTGTGTGTGTGTTTTCTTCTCTCTTTCCCTATCTACTCATGATTCTGACCTTTTAGTTCATCCTATATAGTTTTCTATATTCAAGTTTGAATCTCATTTTTTGTACTCCAGTTTTTTATTCTAATTCCTCTGCATTTACTTCTTACTTGAGTTAATTATGCATTTTCTTAGGTCTTTTATTGTTACTCTTCTAACTTTTGCTACTATTATTACTAGTATTCTTTTTCTTTTCTTACCTCTTTCTTTTTCACTGGCCTAATGATTTTTCAAGGGAACATAGACAATAGCAAGGAAATAGGATAAGAAAAATAAAGTGTAAAAGTGAAAACTTACCACACACACACACACACACAAAAAAAAAAAACAACAAAATAAAACTCTAGATTTGAAAGAGAAGCTAATCAACTTAACAAACACATCAGGAGAAACTGATGCTTAGACATCAACAAAAAAATTACAACCCATACCAAGAAACAGGAAGATATGGCCCAGTCAAATGAACCAACTAAAAAACAGGAGGAGAAGCAGAACATGGAACAACTAATCAGAGATACCCACACACATATCATGAATCAAATTAATGAAGTGTATGAAGAGGTTAAGGATATTAAGAAAACACTGGGGGAACACATTGAAAAAATTGTAAACATACATAAAAAGATAATGGATATGATGGTGATGAATGGCAAAATCCAAGAAATCAAAAATACACTGGAAGTGCATAACAGAAGATTAGAACATGCAGAGGAAAGAATCAGTGATGTGGAAGACAGTACAGCTGAAATCAAGCAGATAATAGAACAGGTAGATAAAAAGATAGAATAAAAACAGCAATAAATCAGGAATTAAACTGATGGCACAAAATGCACAAACATATGCATTATAAGCATTGCAGAGGGAGAAGAGAAGTGAAACTGGACAGAAGGTGTGTTTGAGGAAATAATGGCTGAAAACTTCCCAACAATATTGAAGGACATGGACTTACATGTCCAGGAAGAGCAGGACAGCCCAAATATTATAAATCCTAACAGGCTTACTCCAAGACAATTACTTGTCATATTGTCCAATACTCAAGACAAAGAGAATACTGAAAGCAGCAAGAGAAAAGAGAGCCATCACTTAAAAGGGAAGCTCAATAAGATTAAAGCTTATTTATCATCTGAAACCATGGAGGCAAGAAGGCAGTGGTATGACATAGTTAAGGTGCTAAAAGAAAAAAACTACTTCCAGCCAAGAAATCTCTATCCAGCAAAACTGGCATTCAAAAATGAAGGAGAGTTCCAAATATTTAAAGATAAACAAAAATTAAGAAAGTATGTCATTAAGAAACATGCACTTTTCAAGAAATACTAAAGGGAGCTCTGTAGGTCAAAAGGAAAAAAAAACAGGAGAGAGAGAGTTGGAGGAGAGTGTGAAGACAATTAAAAATATAAGAAGAGTTAGAAAAACAACATATGGCATACATAAGCCTAAAGAATGTATGGTTAATGTTAGTAATTCCTTGACAGTAATAACATTGAATATTAATGGATTAAACTCACCAGTCAAGAGACACAGATTGGCAGAATGGATAAGGAAACATGACCCATCTATATGCTGTCTACAAGAAACTCACCTTATACACAGGGATGCAAGGAGGCTGAAAGTGAATGTTTGGAAAATAATTTTACATGCAAGCAATAATCAGAAAAGGGCAGGAGTAGCTATAACAATAATGGAAAAAATAGACTTTAAATGCAAAACTATTGTAAGAGACAAAGAAGGAAACTATATATTAATAAAAGGGATAATCTATCATTAGGAGTGAGCAATCATAAACATTTATGCACCTAATACGGGCACCTCAAAATATATGAGACAGGCATTGGAAAAGTAAGTGGAGAAATAGATGCCTCTACAATTATAATGGGGGACCTTAATACACCATTGTCACCATTAGACAGAATATCTCAACAGAGAATCAATAAAAAATCAAATGATTTGAATAATACATTAGAGGATCTGGACTTAATAGACATATATTACACCCAAATACAGTGGAATATACATTCTTCTTGCGTGCACATGGATCATTCTCCAGGATAGACCACATGCTTCCCCACACAACTCTAAATGAATTCAGAAAGATTGAAATTATACAAAGCAATTTCTCTCTCCACAGAAGAATGAAGCTGGAAATCAATAAGGGACAGTGAACCAGATTGGGTACAAAGATATGGAATTTGAACAGCACACCCTTGGACAAGCAGTAGGTCAAGGAGGAAATTGCAAAAGAAATCAGTAGCTACCTTTATTTTTTTTATGTTTTTTTTTTTATTGTTCATAAAAATCAAGATTTTTCACAGTACATACCAATATTTGTAAAATGATATATAAATATAAATGCATATATGTGTATTTTCTTACATAAATGTTATTTTATAGATATATATATATTTTAAAGGTGTTTAGATTACCTAATTATTACTCAGAAATTACAAGGATTCCCATGTTCCCCACCTCCCACACCTCCCAAAACATCCCACACCAACATCCTTCATCAGTGTGGGACATCACCCACAATGGATATACACATCCTGGGGCTTTGCCACCAAGCATAGAGCGCATTTCACATCATAGACCACCCTCTCTCCCGCACAGTTCTGCATGGTATATGCTGATGTAAAATGGCCTACATCTGTTGCCACAATTCTTCTCATGACAACCCCCAAGTCCCAAAAAATCCCCTGTATTTCGACTGCCTCTCCCCTCCCTGCCCCAAAAATGTTCAGTGGCCACTGTCTCCACCTCACTGTTACAATTTCTTCCATTGCTTGAATCACAATATACGACAGAACACCACCAAGTCCATTCTAGTCCATAGCTCTTCCCCCAATCCTGGGGGTTTTGGGATGGTGATGTCCACTCCACCTCCAAGTGAGAGAGGGTTTATATTCCATGGATACGGTGGATAAGATTATCCTGCCTGCAGCTGCAGGACCCCTCCATTCCCTGGGATGGCCGTTGCCCATAGTCGTCTCCTCGCCAGGTGACTTGGATGGGTCCATTGAGCTATAGGGTAGGGGTTGCAGCTGCACCAAGATTGCAGGCACAGCTGGCACATAGGTAGGCCAGAGGCTCCAGTCTCTGGAGGTACACCTAAAAACTCAAGCATCACATATAGGTTTGAATAGAAGGGACTAAGGGACCATGTGCAGGGAGGACTTATTTGAGTCTGACTCTGTCACTCTCAGGAGCACA
>JAQZBX010018757.1:0-34335 GCA_029593785.1 Cabassous unicinctus | reverse complement strand
AAAAAAAAAAAAATTTCTAATCGCTCTCTTGCTTAAAACTTCCGATGACTCCTAAATTCATGCAATGGTAAAGTATAACCCCTTTGGCATAGCATTCAAGACCCTTTGTAGGGAAGTAGGGAAATGGCGCCACTGTGATGCCCGATGGTGAATCTATCCTCTTAGATCACACAGGTAAAGCTAAAACTACCATCTTACCTAAATCTGGGTAGAATGGCTTATGCTCCTCCCAGGAACACGGCAACTTAGGTAATCTTCTAAGGCACTTTCACAGACTATTTTCTCTTCAGCGTCCTGGCTATCCAGAGGCATGGGACTTTCCACCACACCTCGCCTTGGGGCAGAGCTGTAGGCCGTGCGACCATTTGGCTGCAGTCTAGACCTGGCTTCTCAGCAGCAGAGTATCCCACAGCTCAGGCTGCAGTCACCTGGCCCCTTTTGTCTTGGTGTTGTCCTTTTGGTGTGTGGGACAAGGACCTAGTGAGCTGGCATCTTTGGCTTCTCTTGTTTTCACTATCTATGTAAGTAATAAACTGCCTGAGTCTAAAAAAAAAAAGAGGCTCATTATTTTACTGGCTGATCTGGCAGTCTTGGCCTTGGCTTTGCCTTGTGCGTGGCACCCTTCATAATCCGACCCAGTCAAACCCTTTATAACTAACCCCATCCTGTTTGCTTGTCTAACCAACCATCTTATTACAAAATGTATCGGAATCTTTATGTGTCTCTTCCTTTTCTGCCCTATCCAATATAGTAGCCACTAGCTGCATGCAGCTATTTCAAATTAGGTTAATTAAAATTCAGTAAAATTTAAAACTTAGGTCTCAGTTGCAATTGCCACATTTCAAGCGTACTTAAAGCCACATGTAACTTGGATAAAAATTTTTTAGAAAAGCATAGGACTGCACAACACAGACAGCGAATCCTAATGAAAACCATGGACTATAGTTAGTAATACAATTATATTCATATTCTTTCATCAATTGTAACAAATATACCACACTCATGCTAGGTATTAATAATAAGGGAGCCTATGAGAATCATTTACTTTCTGCATAGCTTTTCTGTAAACCTATAAATTCTCTAATAAAAAGAAAAGCTACATATAACTAGTAGCTACTGCATTGGCCAACACAGATACAGAACATCATCACAGAAAATTCTAGTGCATAGAAATATTCCAGATGGTAAATTTCCCAAGGGCAGGCAGGAATTTTACCTTGGTCATATTATATTCCTCAATTCCTAGAACAGTGCCTGGTACATAAGGTCTGCTCAGTAAATGTTTGATGAATTAAATGAATGAAAAGATGAATGATATGTAAAAAGAATACAGGTTGCCAAGGGGTGAGGGGGAAAGAGTGGGGAGTAAATGCTGAAATTGTACGGAGTTTCTATCTGGGTTGATAGAAAGTTTTGATAAATGATGGTGATGATGGTGGCACAACCTTGTGCACACAATTAACAGCACTGAATTATATATTTGTATGTGATTAAAAGGGGAGATATTAGGTTGTATATATGTGATGAGAATAAAGACTTTTTAAAAAACATAGGACTAGACAACCCAAACAGTGAATTCTAATGTGAACAATGGTTGATAGATAATAGCACAATTAAAAAATGTTCTTTCATGAATTGTAACAAAAGTACCACATTAACTCAAGGTGTTCACAATAGTGTGTTACATGGGAACTCTATTTTTACATGATTTTTCTGAAAACCTACAACTTCTCTAATAAATAATAAATTAACTAATTAATTGGGTTTTTTAAAGAATGAATGATATGTGAAAAGACAAAAGAAAAAGGAAGTGAGTGAAATTCCTCAGAGAAGGTATTAAGAAGAAAGAACAGAGGCCCACCTGAATTTTAATAGGCTCCTTCTGAAGATGGGAAACTCTTCAACTCCCAAAGGAACAAATTTCCTAGGCCTCCTGTACTTCTTCGCAGCAGAAGGCAGGACTCTGCACACTGCAGGGCACCAATGGACCAAAGGCTAGAGGCAGCCAGAGGGCCAGCAGCAGGAACCCTGCTGCCTCGCACAGAATGCTGTGGTTAAACTTGAGGAGGGACAGGAGCCCTCAGCAATATGGAAGCAGTCTGTTTGGGGGCTGAGCATGAAGGCCACATTGTTGTGCTGGCCCCAGACCTCCAGCTTTGGGTGAAAGGGATCAAGCCTACACCACAGGGAGAACTTGACCTTGACCCAGAAGAAAGGGCATTCAAGAACTGGCAGGATACCAATACACAGGAGGCAGGAAACAAAGAATACAAAGAACAAAATGTCACCCATGATAGATAAAATAACTAATCAGGAACAAAGACGGCATTCCCTTTGGAAGCCTGTTACTTTTCTCTCTGAGTTTCTATGTACTCTTCCTCATCTGATGATCACCATTAACAACCCATTTCCCCTACAGCCATGCACTAAATCCTAGAGGAAAACCTCTTGAAAGAGTCAAGAAACAATTTCTCTATAAATCCACATTATCTGGAACTTTATTTCAGTAGCCAAGTGTACTGGGTTGAGTAGTGTCCACTGGGAACCTCAGAATGAGGCTGTCTTAGTTTGCTAGGTTGCTATGACAAATACCATTCACTGGGTTGGCTCAAACAACAAATATTTGTTAGCTTACAGTTTCTGAGGCTAGAAGTCCAAAATCAAGGCATTGGCAAGACCATGCTTTCTCTTCGAAGACTACAACCCTTGGGATTCCTTGGCTTGCGTCTCAGCCTCCCATTACATGGTGATCTCTCTCTCTCTCTTTATATCTGCTCTGCAGATTTCCACTGACTTCCAGCTTCTTCCCGCAGCCTTCTCTGATTCACTTTATCAACATTTCTTCTGCTTAAAGAGGACTCCAGTAATATGGATTAAGGCCCACCCTGATTCAGTTGGGCCACACCTTCATTAAAAATAACTTCTTCTAAAGGGCCCATTTACAATGGGTTCACACCCACAGGAATGCAGACTAAGATTAAGAATACTTTTGAGGGAGCACATAAATCAGTCTACCAGATTATTTACAAGAGGGTCTTTGCAGATGTAGTTAGTTAAGATGAGGTCATACTGGAGTAGGATGGGTCCTAAATCCAATACAACTGTGTCCTGTTAAGAAGAAAAGAGACACAGAGAGGGAGAAGGCAAAGAGGAAACACCATGTGATGATGGAGACAGCAATTGGAGTCAAGCTACAAGCCCAGGAGCACCGAGGATTGTCGGCAGCCACCAGAAGCTAGGAGGTGAGCATGGGAAAGATTCTCCCAGCGAGCCTCCAGAAGGAGCCGATCCTGCCAACGCCTTAGAACTTTCAGCCTCCAGAACTGTGAGAGGACAAATTCCAGTTATTTTAAGCCATCCAGTTTGTGGACATTTGTTAAGGCAGCCCAAGGAAACTAACACACCGAGTATACGTTAGGCTTCCAGGAACGGTCTTTAAACAATCTCTAGTTAGGCTGACGCGTCTGACATGAATTTGTTTTTCTGAGCCTAAACCACCCAGGAGAATTGTGCTCTCCACTGAGATGGGAGAAACGCACGCGGCAAAATGAAGGCAGCCTTTCCGAGCGCGGTGCAGGCTGACCCAGGAGACAAAAGCTCAATGCCAGCCCCAACTCCCCTAAACACTCACCCTGTCTTCAACTGTGGAACGGGATAACTTGCTGAGTCCTTGGAAACACTGCTTGCTTGCCTGTCACTTGCTAATTTATATCGTTCAAAACACCCCAGGCTGTTGTTCAAAAGCTGAAATTGTCTCCACACAAACTGTCCACTGCTCCTCTTTTTAAGTCCCCTGTGAGAGGGCTGCCAGCTATGCTGCCACAGGACGAGGGCAGCGCCTCACTGGCTGGTCTGCTTTTCTGTCTGGTGTTTCATAATGGAGTCTAGTGTTTCATCTCAGATGATGAAATACGAGACTTACAGCTCTGGTTTCTAAGCCTTTTCCCCTGACTCCTCAGCTGCCGACTCCAGTTTTCTTCTACTTAGTTTCTTCTCTGTCTCCTCTTCTACTTCAGTGGCCTATTAGGGAGCTGCCTTTGTGACAGGTGCTAAGGAGGTGAATCCCAAATATCCATCTTCACAGCAGTGCTGCGTAAGATGCCCCCGAGGAGTCTGTTAAGCAAAGATTCCTGGGCCCCACACCCGGAGATCCTGACTTGACAGGTTGGCGTAAGGCTCTGGGATCTATATTTTTGACATGAGATTCTGATGTATAACCCAGTTTGAGAACCAATCTTCCAAGGGATAGCAAAAACCCTCCCTGTGCAAAAATGCCTCCTCAGGATTTAGAACCTCTGAAATCCCCGCTGTCCCACTGTGAGTCCCATCAGCCACTGGCTATTGTCAAAATGTACAAATGATCCAGTCGGTAGGTTGTTGATTCTGCTTCCAGGTTTTTAAAGGGAAGGGAACCACATCTTTTCATTTTTGTATCTGTTGAATCTAGTGGAAGACTACTGGTCTCTGGAATCAAAGAGACCTAGTGGGGAAGCTTGCCTGACTCCATTACCTTCTATCATTGTGACCTCAGTCAACTTAACTTTTCTTCATGCTTCAGCTGTCCAGTTTGTAAATTGAGAGTGGTCTAATAAAATGTATTAAAAATGAAATATAAGCCTTTGGTAGAAGTGGCGATATTGGACCTCAGAGGCAGATTGGGAGAGAGGAGGGGAGATCTTGGCATGTAGTTCCTATACTGGAATAGAGTGGTACCTTGGCCAGATAGCAGGGATCTAGTCTCAGTAAGTAAGCTAGAATCAGATTCAAGGATGGGAAGTGAGGGTGGAGGAGGAGTACAGCAGAAATAAAAAGTATTGTTTTACTAAAACTCTAAGAGTACACAAGAAAGGGCGGACAAGTCATGATGCTTCAGTACCCAGGTGTCAAAGTGAGATACAAGCTAAACTGCTGCCGACGCCTTTCCATCCTCCTCCTCAAAGCAGAAGACTTCAGGGAGCCCGGCTGCGGTCGGCTGATTCGTGTATCCCCACAAAAGACAAGTTCTTAATGTCAGTCCACAGTCCTATGGGTGTGAGCCCATTTGTAAATAAGACCCATTGAAGATGTATTATCAGTTAAGATGTAGACTCATTTGTGACTCAGGGTGGGTTTGAATCCATAGATTGGATGCCTTATAAGATAAATTTATATACAGTGTGTCAGAGAAGGCCACAGGAAGAAGCCAGAAATCAGCAGAAAACAGAAGAGCAGACAGACATCACCATGCGATGGAAGCAGAGAGGGAAGGCAAGGAACCCCGAGGACTCCAGCAAGCCAGCATCAGAATGCTACAGATTTCAGAGAGGAAGCATGGCCTGCTGATACCTTGATCTGGGACATCTAGCTGCTGAAACCACGAGCTAATAAATTCCTGCTGCTAAGCCAACCCGTCATGTTATTTGTCATAGCAGCTCTGGCAAACTAAGACACTGGCACTCCATGGATCCCCAAGGACTGGAGCATATGAGGAGCAAGGACATTGGTGGGAGTACTGGGAAGTAGGTGTTGACCATGTACAAGGGAGACATCAGGAGCCCTTCAGCAGCAGATGTGAGCCACATACAGGGACCCCAGGGTAATGGAGAGCACTCAGCTATGGTCCTATCACCAGAACAGGAGGGAGAGAAATATGAATGGTCAGACTTATGGGGAAGCAGACAGAACTTCCCCACTAACACTATGAGACATCCCCTAGGAGCCCCTAGAAATAACTCTCAGGGGTGTTTGCAGGATAAAGGATTTGCCATATTAGCCAGAAGGACCATGAATCACAAAATACAGGTTACATGTATAAATTGGTTGGCATATGTGAGTGCTTAATGAATGTTAGTTCATTAATAACTGTAAATAATTGAAGAAAAATTTAACACATGGACATCTTGACACTGACCCAAATTGTTTTAAAGAAACCCTTGTGATGGATTGAATTGTGTCCCCCAAGGCATATGTGGAAGTCCTAATCCCCAGTACCTCAGAATGTGGTCTTGTTTGGAAATAAGGCCATTACAGATGGATTCAGGGAAGTTAAAATGAGGTCACACTAGAAGAGGTGTGCCCTTAATCCAATGTGCTTGGTGTCCTTGTAAGAATGGGAGAGGAGACACAGAGAAGACGCAGGAAAAGACAGCCATGCAATGACAGTGAAGGAGCAATTATTCCACAAGCCAAGTATGCTGGCCCCGCAGGGAACAGATTCTTCCCTGGAGCCTTCAGAGGGAGCAAGGTCCTGCCAACCCCTTGAGTTCAGACTCCTAGCCTTGAGAACTGTGAAACAATGCATTTCTCTAGTTTTAAGCGCCCTCCCCCCCACCCGGTTTATGGTGCTTTGTTGGCAGCCACAGGAAACCAAGACAGGGAGGCCAAGAGATGTGCCCAAGGTCAGCTAAGCTGCTAGAGTCACCTGCTCCTCAGGCTCCTGGTTCCAAGCCCAGGGCTCTCCCCTTTACCCCTCTATCCTGGGTGCTTTCCCATATTTCTGGGCAAAAACGCCTTCCACGTAGTTCATACCATGTCATTTTCCAGGGTCTTCACGTGTGGACCTCACGGGCAGGCTTAAGGAAATCTGTCACCACAAACAACCCGTGAGGGAAACCGCAGCGAGCACAGCAGAGCCCGTCAGGGGCGGAAACAACCCCAGAGCCCAGGGCGCAGCAGCCCCGACCCCTTACCCTCTCCAGGCGCGCTGGATGGCGGCGGCCGCCTCGTGCTTTCTGCGAAACAGCTCCTTCCGACTTCGTTCCTTCTGGATGATCTGAAGTCGGAGCTCTACGGGGAGAAGGTCAATATCCAGTTGCCTCGAACTGTGCCTGGCTCACTGAGAGGCCCCAATAACATGTATTAAATGAATTAAAATTTGGGGGAGATGAGTTTAGAAGAAGCAAGGTCTAGAGATGATACTGGAAACAGCCAGCAGCCTTGATCTTAAAGAGCCTTGAATGCCTTGTTAGGGCACACAAGTATGGACTTTATCCTGAGAGCAATGAAAAACCATTGGTAGGCCTTGGAAAGGAGAATGACATGGTCATTTTGAGTTTTAGAGAGAGAACTCTGACTGCTGTTTGAAATACGATGAATTAGAGGAGTGTGTGTGTGTGCGGACGCATTGGGGAATACTGAATGTAGAGAGAGTATTAATTAGGTGGTGTGGCAGGAATCTAAATGAGAGATGACTGTGGTCTGATAGTGGTGGTGGGAAAGAGAGAAGTAGGTGAATCTGGGATACAATTGGAGAAGTAGGTAAGTTTCAGAATTGGTATATATTTGAGGAGTGATAAGGCTGGGACCTTCACAGACCTTGCTCTCTGTTGCTTGTGGCTAATAATCAGGTATGTGACACGTCCTTACTATGCTGAAACCCTACTTCCCATCAGGAATTTAATCAATCTTTGGAAAACAGTTTTTTCACATATGGATCAAAACGCGTCTAAAAGCCTAATCAAATGGAGGTGTCAAGAGATTATATGAAATATGAAAGAAGAATAGGATGTGCCACACTAATGAAGGATGTTCATGTGGGAGGGTGTGGGAGGTGTGGGGAGTGGGGCATATGGGAATCCCTATATTTTTTGTGTAACCTTTATTTAATCTAAGTATCTTATGAAAAAAAATATTTTTAAATAAAGCACAACTAGATACAGTGAAAATAAAAAATAAAAAAAATTTTTTTTTAATTTAAAAATTAAAAAAAGAAGAAGAATAGGAAACGTGCCTGGGTATTTTGATGGGGATTTTAATTCCATCAGACCAGAAGACAAAGATGGTATTATATAGTGTTGATGGATGCCAGCTTATTTTTATACTTACCACCTGATTTCAAGTCCTCCTGAAGAGAAGGAAATCAGAGCCTTATTATTTCAGTAGGTTTATCTGCATGGCTCTGTGCGTGCTATTTTACGCAATCAGCACCAACCATTTCCTTTGTGACTATCAAGTGGATTCCCTCACTTTCCTGCTCTAGCCAAAAAACACAAATTATATGTAAATTTGGAAGGTGATCAATATGGCATTAATCTCTCGAACAGCTGTATCATCAGGGAAAATAACAAGCTGAGCCCTCAGCAGTCATGTGTTACTTTTCCAACACTGGCTAGAATTCACTATATTAATGACAGATTTAGTCTAATGACTATGAAAACAGATCATCATCTGCTCATCTGGGCTCTGGCCACCAAAAACAACCCAAAGATGGTTCAGTGATTAGGTTAGGTTGAGAGATAGAGTTTGGAGGGGATAAATGCAGAGTGAGTAATTTATGAATTCCTTCTTTTAAACAGTGCTTCATGGCTACTGCCTAACTCTGTATAATGAGAAAAGCTTTTTAAATATCTACTTTTACCCCAAGCTTGTATACACTAATGCATCATCACTTTTTTTTTACTAACTTTGGTTTAGTGGCCATAATTAGAGTTCAGAGTCAAAAATATTAACTTAGAATTAAAAACAAAATATTGTCCACATCTTACCTCATTTGCCAAAGACTGATTAACAAACCTAAGAAATCTGAGTGAATAGTACACTCATTGAGAAAAGAAAACTGTCTAGTTTTAAGGATGTTGGTTTGAAAATAATACTGTAAGTGAGAAATTTCAATTGTATAGCAAAAGAAAAATTATTTCTGGTTAAGGAATAAATAAGCTCTGTCCTTTACTTTCTTTATGGTCAGAGAGTTGATTGGTATTTAATAGCATTTAACACTTATTAAACCTAATAGAAATTCATTTTCCAGTTATCTAAAGATATATTTTTTTCATTTTGAATCCCAGAAAATTATTTCAGGGCTCTTGTTATAGTTCACCACATGGACTTCCTCCTGTCTGCCTGACTATGCTTAGCAACAACATTCAATTTTTCTTAATACAAATATTAATATACCCATAAAACCTGTAATCATTGAAATTTTATTTTATAGATTAGAATTTTGGAAGTACACCATTTTGCATCTGCCCATTACAATATTTGAAAGTACCTTTCAAAATTATAGAACTATTGGGAGTGGATATGACTCAGGTGGTTGGGCCTTTGTCTCCCACGTGAGAGGTCACAGGTTCAGTTCCCAGTGCCTCCTAGAGAAGAAGAGCAGACAGAAGAGGGAACCATTGGGGGAGGGGAAGTTAAAAATTAATAAATAAAATTTTTAAAAAATTATAGAATTACTGACCAAAAGGTTACAATTCAAGAACATTTACTTATATAAGCCACAGACAAAGAGAAGGGAGAAAAGGCAGCAAAAATAAATGATTATGCAATGAAGACCTATAATGGGTTAAAGTCACCAGGTGTGCTTAAGGAATTGCGTTAATCTTCCACATAGCTGCAACACCATCATTGGGAAAGTGTGACTTCATTTCATCGGCAGATCCAATGACGTTCCTATCATCATTAGAACCCCAAATATGTTCTTCATAAGAAGCATAAATATAGAAATTGAAGTGTTTCCAGTTTCCCCAAGACAAAAGCAGTGTGTTGGTGCAAAGATGAAAATGTATTTCCATTCACCAGAGAATAGAGAAACAACTCTATCTAATAAGGGAAATCTCAACAATGTGTAAAAGAAAGAATTTAGGACTATTTTCCTAGGTTCTGATCCCAGCCTTGCCATTAATTCATTGTAAAAGTTTCTCTGAACCTCTATTCATCATTTGCAAAAGGAGAGGGGTGGAGTAGGTAATTTTTTCCCAAAAAATTAGTCATTATGTACAACTTCATGATTTTTGCCGTATTCTGTGTACTTTTTTATTATTTGTAAGGCAAGAATAATCTTTATTAATATTGCTGGATACATTTTCATTCTTAGTAAGAATTTATTCCTCCCCTGAAGCTTTATTACATTAAAGGTAGGCCCTGGAGCTATGGGAGGAAGAAGAAGGCAACTCTGCCTAGAAAGAAGTCCTAGAACTTGACCAAATACGGGAGTAGAATATGAAAATATAGAAGCCCCAGAGGAAGCTTTTGCTTGCTTCTTGTTTTGAATTCTAGAAAACAGAGTGAAAATAAGACAGCATATATTTAGAGAGAGTGAGATGCAAAGGCAGAACACACAAGTCTCTCTCTGTTCTCTTGTGGTTAGAAAGGATCCTGGAATTTCCCACATAGTCCCAGTGATATGGCCATAGAAGATACTTAATCTTATGGGGTTGCCATTTACATGACTCATTGCTTTTCTCTTGCAAATTTCAGAATTCTCTCTTTGTCTTTGGCATTCGACAGTTTTATTGTATTATGTCTGAGTGTGGGTCTTTGTGAGTTCATACTTTTTGATATTTATTGGGCATCTTGAATGTGAGTTCATGTCATTAAATTTGGGAAGTTTTCTGCCATTATTTCCTTGAATATTTCTTCTGTCCTTTTCTCTCTTTCTTCCCCTCTGGCACTTCTACAATGTGTATATTGGTACAATTAATGGTGCCTCAAATGTATCTTAGCCTCTGTTCACTTTTATTCATTCCATTTTTCTTTCTTCTCTCCGGAACCATTTCAAGAATCTTATCTTCAAGTTCACTGATTCTGTGAGCCCAGCATCATACTAATACTAAAGCCAAATAAAGATATCGTAAGAAAGTAAACACAGAGCAATATCCCTCATGAATATAGGTGCAAAAATCCTCAACAAAATACTGAATCCAACAGCCACATTAAGTGGGTTTTATCTCAGGAATGCAATGGTGGTTCAGCATAAGAAAAGTAATTAATGTAATATGCCACATTAACAGAATGAAGAATGGAGGAAAAAACACCTGATAATCTCAACTGGTATAAAAAAGAAAAAAAAGGCATTTAACAAAATTCAGCAGTTTTTTAGGAGGTACCAGGGATTGAATCCAGTACTTCATACATGGGAAGCAGATGCTCAACCACTGAGCTACATTTGCTTCCCAATGAGAGTTGGTCTTTTCATTTGTTTGTTGTTTGTTTTTAGGTGGTACAGAGGATCAAACCCAAGACCTCGAATATGGGAAGCAGGTGCTCAACCATTTGAGCTACAACTGCTCCCTAGCAATCTTTTTGATAAAACAAGCAGAAAACTTGGAGTAGAAGGAAAGTTTCTCGATATGAGAAAGGGCATATATGAAAACCCACAGTTAACACCATACACAATGACAAAAGACTAAAAGTTTCCCCCCAAAGATCAGGATCAAGACAAGGATGCCTACTGTCACTAGTATTATTCAACATTGTATTGAATATCTAGCCAGAGCAATTAGGCAAGAAAAAGGAATAAAAGGCTTCCAAATTGGAAAGGAAGATGTAAAATTTTCCCTATTTGCAAATGAAAAATCCATGAAAAGCTACTAGAGCTAATAAACTAATTCAGTAAAGTGATGGGATACAAGAGCATCATGCAAATATCAGTCATATTTCTATACACTGGTAATTAACAATCTGAAGAGGAAAGCAAGAAAAAAATCCATTTATAATAACTCTAAAAGACTCAAATATTTGGAATAAATTTAACCAAGGATATAAAGTACTTGTACTCAGAAACTAAATAACATCCCTGAAGGAAATTAAAGAAGACATCAATAACTGAAAAGACACTCCATTTTCATGGGTTGGAAGACTAAATATTGTTAAGATCAATTCTACCCAAAGTGGTTTACAGGTTCAAATCAATCCCAATCAAAATTCAACAGCCTTCTATACAGAAATGGAAAAACATTAATGATCAAATGTGTATGGAAGGGTAAGGGGAGTCAAATAGCCAAAAACATCTTGAAAAAGAAGAACAAAGTTGGAGGACTCTCGCTTCCTGATTTTGAAACTTATTACAAAGTTAAAGTAATTGTATTATTCAGCCAAAAGGGTGCTGTTGCAAAGTAAAAGAAATCTGTTGGCTTTTATAAAGGGTATTTATTTAGGGTAAAAGCTTACAGTTACAAGGCCCTAAAGAGTCCAACTCAAGGTACCATAAGAGGTGCTTTCTCACCCAAAGTCTGTTGCCACATGTTTTTTTGTTGTTGTTGTTGTTGTTGTTGTTGTTGCCACATGTTGAAGCAAGATGGCAGGTGATGTCTGTGAGTGTTCAGCCTTCCTCTTCCCTCTTAAGGCTCTGTGGTCCCAGCTTCTTCCAAGCACAGCTGTAGGCTGGTATAAGGCTAATCTCTCTTCCTCTGGAACTCATTTCTTTCCAGGCTCAACTTCTCTGGTCTCTTCACAAGGTCAAGTGTAAACTATCAGGCTCATCTCTCTCCCTGGGGCTGTAGGATCCTCTGTGCATTTTCTCTGTGTATAAACTGCCATGTTCTTGATTGAGCATCCATTTATATAGCCCACCAAGGGGGCAGGGACTCAACCCTGTATGCCCTAATAATGTGGTCAAATCAAAGCCCTAATCTTGATTTAATAAAGTAAAACTGAAACCTCTGAATTTAATACAATCAAAGGGGTATCATGCTCAGAGAAACAGATGAGTTTATAAACATAATAATATCTCTTTTTGGAATTCATAAATAATATCAAACTGCTACAGTAATGAAAACAGTTTGGTGCTAGCACAAGGACAGACATATAGTTCAATTGCAGAAATAAACCATCACATCTATGGACAATTGATTTTTTACAAGGTCACCAAGTCCTCTCAATGAGGACTCTTCAAAAAATGGTGCTGCAAAAACCATTTTTTTTTTTGCAAGTTATCCACTTGCAAAAGAATGTAGATGAACCCCTATGTACTATACAAAAATTAACTCATAATGGATCAAAGACCTAAATATTAAGGACTATAACTATAGTTATAACTATAAACTATAACTATAAAACTCCTTGAAGAAAACATAGGAGAACATATTCAGGTCCTTATCTTTAGACAGTGGTTTCAAAGACTTACACCAAAAGTATGAACAACAAAAGAAAAAATACATAAATGGGACTACACCAAAACTAATAACTTTTGTGCATCAAAGGACTTTACCACAAAAGTAAAACAACAACCAAAGAATGGGAGAAAATATTTGAAAACCACATATCCAGTAAGGGTTTAATATCCAGAAATTATGAAGAAATCCTACAACTCAACAACAAAAATACAAACCACCCAATTTAAAAATGGACAAAAGAATTGTATAGACATTTCTCCAAGGAATATATACAAATGGTCAATAAGCACATTAAAAGATGCTCAATATAATTAGTCATTAGGGAAATGCAAACCAAAACCACAATGAGATAATATTTCACACCCATTAGAATGGCCACTATTAAAAAAAAAAAAAGGAAAACAACAAGTGTTGGAGAGGGTGTGGAGAAATAGGAACATTCGTCCGTTGTTGGAAGGAATGTAAAATGATGCAGACACTGGAAATCAGTTTTGACAGTTCTTCAAAAATTTAAGTATAGAATTGCCATATGACCTGGCAATCCCACTTCTAGGTATATACCCCCAAAGTATTGAAAGCAGAGACTTGAACAGATATTTGTACTCCTCTTTTCACAAGCAACATTATTCATAATTGCTAAAAGATGGAAGGAACCCAAATGCCCATCAATAGATGAATGGCTAAACAAAATGCGGTACATACATACAATGGATTATTATTCAGCTGTAAGAAGGAATACAGTACTAACACACAGGATAACATGGATGAATCTTGAGGACCTTATGTTGAGTGAAGCAAGCCAAGCATTGAAGAATGAGCAGTACATGACCTCACTGATATGATTTAAGCAAATTGAGCAGACTTAGCTAGTGTCTAGAAGATAGGTTTATAGGAAATAGAAAGGGAGACGATGGTTGTAAGCCAACACCCATACGGATGTAATCTATGGTAAGGTGAAAGTGTGTAGTTGCCCATTGAAGGGATATGACAGGAAGGTCATGATGTTATTGGGTTGGGTGGTGCAGGTTTGACAGGTGGGTGGATTTGGGAGGGTGGGTTGGAAGGTCTAGGGAACTGGGCGGAGGGTTGTTAGAGGGACCAGGTGAACACTGGGGATTGGCAGGTATGTGGTTGAAAGCACAAAGTTGGGAATGCTGTTATGGCAATATAACAAGGAAGGGTTTCTGGTTTAAGGTGTTGGATGGGGGGAGGAAGGAATTCAGGACAGGGTGCACCTGGAACAGGCTTCTAGGGAG
Organism: Cabassous unicinctus; assembly: GCA_029593785.1. Lineage (NCBI taxonomy): Eukaryota > Metazoa > Chordata > Mammalia > Cingulata > Chlamyphoridae > Cabassous > Cabassous unicinctus. Next base: position 20,267 of record JAQZBX010018757.1, on the reverse strand, counting down.
TGTGTGAGTGATCATTTGTCATAATGTGTTGTATCAGTGGGTGGAGACCCACATAATGAGGAGGAAGGAATTGGATTCCCATCCTGGGGAGGACTGATTTGTTCACAAACAGAGAAGCAGGAGCCTCTCAAAAGCATGGGCAGTTCCTAATAGGAGAGGACAAACCAGTGTGTCAAGACCACAGTTTTGTTGCAAGTAACTATGAATCTTGTCATCCAAGGAGTGAAGCCAGGGGGTCGTTGTGGTCCCCGAGGGGAGGGAGAGGGAGGAATAAAATAGTTCAAACGGCGGTATTTAGTGGGCAATGGAAATGTTCTATATGATCTTGCAATGATGGACATAGGCCATGTTAAATATCATAAAAAATTTTATAAAAGTATATGGTCTAAAATGTAAACTATAATGTAAACTATTGACCATATTTAGTAGTTATATTTCACCATTTCTATATCAGTTATAGCAACGGTACCATCCACATATAAAATGGTATTAATATGGGAAGGGGGAAAAGGGGGAGGATGTTGGGTATATGAAGGTCCCCTGTATTTTGTATGTGACTTTACTGTGACCTAAAACTCCTTTGAAAACAAAATGAAAAATAGTAAGACATCTGGCTCCACATTAATGTTGTAATTTCTTCCATTGCTTGAATCACAATATGTCTATAACAGAATACCAGTAAGTCCACTCTAGTCCATAGCTCTTCCCCCAATCCTGAGGAGTCTGGGATGGTGATGTCTACTCTACCTTCAAGTGAGAGGGGGCTTATATCCCACGGATAAGCTGGATGAGATTATCTTGCCTGCAGCTGCAGACTCTCTCCATTCCCTGGGATGGCCGTTGTCCATCAACATCTCCCCGCCAGGTGTCCTGGATGAGTCCATTGAGCTGTAGAGTAGGAGTTGCAGCTCCACCAAGATTCCGGGCCCAGCTGGCACATGGACAGCCCAAAGACTCCAGTCTCTGGATGTACACCTACAAACTCCAGCCCCACATATAGGTTTGAATAGAAGGGACAGATGAACCATGTGTAGGGAAGACATATTTGAATCCAACTCTGTCACTCTCAGGAGCAAGGATTCCAAAGTAGGGCCCACTGATAAGGCACCAAACTCTGGAGCTATCTGCCCTGATATAGGACCTGGGTGTCTCCAGAGCCCTCAAAATCCCCTCTATTTGGGGTGATATCCACTTGGGAAGACTTTGAGGTCCTACTGAGATGTGCATAAGCATTACCTCTGGGATGACCTCCCAACTCACTTTGAGGTCTCTTAGCCATATGAACTCATTTGTCTTTACCTTTCCCCCTTTTATTCAAGGTCTTTTTCCAGTTGTATTGCCAGTTGGCACTTGGTAGCAATCCCTCGTTGCCAGGGAGGCTCATCCCCGGGAGTCATGTCCCATGCTGGGAGGAAGGTAATGCATTCATATGCTGAGTTTGGCTTAGAAAGAGGCCACATTTGAGCAACAAGGAGGCTTTCAGGAGGCAACCCTTAGGCACCCCATAACAGTAGGCTAAGTTTCAATTTCAAGAGCAAAGACTCATAAGGCTAGTCATCAATAACAAGGGCCCATCAGTGGATCATCCTCCTTTGCCAGACACTGCCCCTGCACTTGGGGGACTGTTGCTGCTCCCTTGGAGAATGTGGCAGAGCTCTCCAGGATGGGAATTCAGTATTCTCTCATTTATTGAGTGATTCTCCACCCATTGTGACCAGGTTTCGTGAACATTAGAACAATTTTATATACCTTGTGTTTATGTTCAGGTGAACTTCCTCCCATGCACCCCTCCACCCCTGACACCTCCAGCAATGATCCTCTCCCACCCCAGTTGTAACCCTTCTATGATCCAAAGCTTCTCTAAAAATGAAGCCAATACAATAGCCAAATACAATTAATAGGAAAATGAAATAATAATGTTAAGTTTAAATGTAAGAGATAAAATACATGAAAACTTAAAAAAAAAACCTAAAAATTAAATTAAATTAAAAGATTTAATTTCAAAAAATGGATATTCAAAAAATGGAAAAAAAGATTAAAAAAAAATTTTATTTGACATTTTGCCTTTTATTACTGCAGTATCTAGTGTCTGTACCGTGGCACCTTCCCCCTCTCACTCCCCAGTGTCTCACTGTTTTTCATTTAATTTTCAAAGAAGTTTTAGGTCACAGCAAAGTCACACACAGAATACAAGAGACTCTCATATATCCAACCTCCTACCCCTTTCCTCACCCCATATTAAAACCTTTTTGTGTGTGGATGGTAGCATTGTTATAGCTGATATACAGATAGTGAAACATAGCTACTAAACATTGTCAATGGTTTACAGTATGGTTTACATTTTAGACTGTACACTTTTATAAATTTTGATATTTACCATGTCCTGTGTCCATCACTGTAAGGTAATGAAAAACATTTCCATTGACCACTAAATACCCCCTGTTTGATCTATTCTGTTCCTCCCTCCCCATCCCCCCAGGGCCCACAACGACCCCCTGGCTTGACTCATTGGATGACAAGATTCATAGTTACATGCAATGAGAGGTCTTGACACACTGGTTTGTCCTCCCCTATTAGGAACTGCCCTTGCTCTTAAGAGACACCCGCCTGTCTATTTCTGAGTGAATCGGTCCTCCCAAAGGTGGGAGTCCATCTCCTTCCCGCTCATTATGTGGGTCTCCACTCACTGATACAACACCTTATGACAAGATGAACACTCACACACTCCCTAGAAGCCTACTCCAGATGTGCCCTGTCCCAAATGCTCCCCCAATGAACACTCTAAACCAGTGACACTTCCTTGTCATATTGCCATAAGAACATTCCCACCTCTGTACTTTCAACCTCATACCCACAAATCCCAAATGTTCACCTGGTCCCTCTCCCATCTCTCCCCCCAGTATCCTGGGTATTCTAACCCACCCTTCCCAATCTACCACCTGTCAACCCTGTACCACCAAACCCAATAATATCACTAACCACCTGTCCTATCCCTTCAATATGCAACTATACTCTATGACTTTACCATAGATTACACCCATATGGGTGATGGCTCACAACTTTCTCTTCTCTTTCTCTTTCTTGTAAACCTATCTTTCAGACAATGGTTCTCAGAGACTGTTCAATTTCCTTAATTCAAATCAGTGAGGTCATGTACTGTTCATCCTTCAATGCCTGGCTTGCTTCACTCAACATGAGGTCTTCAAGATTCATCCATGTTATCTTGTGTGTTAGCACTTTATTCCTTCTTACAGCTGAGTAATATTCTGTTGTATGTATGTACCACATTTTGTTTATCCATTCATCTGTTGATGGGCACCTGGGTTGATTCCAACTTTTGGCAGCAGTGAACAATGCCGCTATGAACATTGGTGTGCATGTATCTGTTTGTGTCTTTGTTTTCAATTCTTTTGGGTATATACCCAGCAGTGGAATCACTGGATCATACGGAAGATCTATAGTTAGTTTTTTGAGGAACTGCCAAACTGTCCTCCACAGGGGCTGGACCATTCCACAATCCCACTAGCAGTGGATGAGGATTCCCATTCCTCCACATCCTCTCCAACACTTATAGTCTGCTGTTCTTTTAATAGCCGCCATTCTAATGGGTGTAAGATGGTATCTCATTGTAGTTTTGATTTGCATTTCCCTAATAGCTAGCGATGTCGAGCATTTTTTCATGTGCGTTTTAGCCATTTGTATTTCGTCCTTAGAGAAGTGTCTTTTCAGGTCACTTGCTCATTTTTTAAATGGGTTGTCTTTTTATTTTTGAGGTGTAGGATTTCTTTATATATGCAGGATATTAGGCTCTTATCAGATATATAGTTACCAAATATTTCCTCCCATTGGGTAGGCTGTTTTTTTATTTTCTTGGTAACATCCTTTGAGGTGCAAGAGGTTTTAATTTTGAGGAGATCCCATTTATCTATTTTTTCTTTTGCTGCTTGTGCTTTGGGTGTGAAGTTCATGAAACCATTTCCTATTACAAGGTCCTGTAGCTGTTTCCCTACATTATCTTCCAAGGTCTTTATGGTCTTGGCTCTTATATTTACATCTTTGATCCATCTTGAATTGCTTTTTGTATAGGGTGTGAGATGGTGTTCCTCTCTCATTCTTTTGGATATGGATATCCAGTTCTCCAAGCACCATTTATTGAAGAGGCCATTGTCTCCCATTTAAGTGGGCTTGGTGGCCTTGCCAAATATCAGATGACTGTATATGTGAGGATGTATATCAGAAATCTCAATTTAGTTCCATTGGTCAGTATGTCTATCCTTGTGCCAATACCATACTGTTTTGACCACTGTAGCTTTGCAGTATGTTTTAAAGTCAGGTAGTGTGATACCTCTAACTTCATTTTTTTTTTCAATATGTCTTTGGCGATTCGGGGCCTCTTACTCTTCCAAATAAATTTTGTAGTTAGTTTTTCCAATTCCTTAAAAAATACAGTGTTGATTTTTATTGGGATTGCATTAAATCTGTGGGTTAGTTTGGGTAGGATCAAACTTTTAAAGAGCATATCATTTCAATGCTAATTAAAATATTACAGGAAAGAAGAAAAACTTCTGAAGTTTTTTATGAAACAAATATGTTGATGTCATGCCTGCCCCCCCCAAAAAAAAACAACTCAGAAAAGAAAACAACAGTTCAATCTTATTTATTCATAGTATTTAAGAATACATCATGACCCAGTTCGTTTTATTCCACAATTGCAAAGATGATTCAATACTAGAAATACAATTCATCATATTAATATATCTATGGAGAAAAATCACACAATCATTTCTACTGGTGCACTTGAAAAAAATTCTTGATTATAAAATAGCTCCATAAAACATAAATCGAGAGATAAATAACACTGGCATCTACTTCAGACAAAGGCATTCTTCCTAAAGTCCAAAACAGGAAACAAGAAAAATTATAGGCATTTTGACAAACATTATATCACTTTGAACAGGAGATATTAACCATTGGAATTACATAATCATTATAGTCAAGAGAGCATGGTGTTCTGTACCATGTGACCACTTCTATGCAAGAGAGAGGAAGGAGGCCCCAAGTCCCACTCCAACCAAATGAAATGATTTTATGACAAGAAAGTACGAGTATCAGAAAGCAAATAGAAGAAAAGTGTTTAGAAAGACACAACTGATATATTCTCATGTTACTTCCACTACTCTAAATTCTTCATTGAATCCCCATCACACTTATAAATCAATCCAAAATATTTTTCTACTGGTTTATCTTCACCGTGATTATCCACCAACCACCCTCTGTTTCCATGTATTGCAATTCAGTAGTTCAGGAATACTTGGTCTGTGGCTTGCCCTTTAGAAAAGATGGCTCAGACTTGACTTTGGACAAATTAGTTTGGATTGCTCTATACCCAGGGATGTCAATTCACGGCCTGTGAGCCAAATTTTGCCTGCTGCCTGCTTTTGTGCTGTCCTTGAGCCCTTGTTTTGGTTGAAAACAATCAAAAAAGAAAATTCTTATTTTGTGACATGTAAAAATTATATGAAATACAAATTTCAGTGTCCATAATATAAAGTTTAATTGGGACATAGCCATAATCATTTATTTATATACTGTCTATAGCTGCTCTTGTGTTACAATGGCAGATTTGAGTAGTTGTAACAGAGACCAAATGGCCAACAATGCTGAAATATTTTCTGTTACTTGTCCAGACTCTAATCTGGAGGCACACAATCCCACCTTCATGGATACTTCCCCTAGCTGTAATTCTGTGCTCCTCTGTCATTGCTGAAAATACTATACATGTTTGAACAACAAAGATTATTTCGGTTTATTCGCTTTTGTTAAATTATTCATTATAGACTGACTCAATGATGTTACCTCCATATCAGCTTCCATATTGCCTCAAAATATTGTGTATTCTTCACCCAGCTCTATTTTCCAGTAACTAGGAAGTAACCATGAGTCATGAACATATTTTCAATTATGAGATATCTAAGCAAAATTATTCTGAGTTTTAGGAAATCAACTGACATCAGCCCCTGGTTCTTTTTATGTCTGTTTTGTAAGTCTGGTTCTGTGGTTCACTGTTTGTGATTTTTTTTCCATTGAGAATCACTATCATTATGACTTGTAATATTTTGGGGCAGGTAAAGCTCTAAGTTTATCTCTACAAATACAGGACCCTCAGTGTATTATATTGGGTTAAGTGGAAACCCATTTTCCTTTTCCATAGTCAAGACATTATCATGTTCAGACCTCCTGACTTTTTTCCTATACTCCCTTCTTACAATTAGAGATTAAAGACATATCTCTGTGAGAATAGAGAGAAAGTGCTACTAAAGAGATTTACTTCTCTGTATCCTAGGAATAATTACTCTTCTCAGAGTTGGCTGGTCGCATTTAGAATGAGGTGCTTCCTGAGAAACTTCAGGATTTCCTTCCAAGACTGCTCCTGTGCAGCTGCATGCAAGACCACCTCTCCTCCCCAGTGAATGTTGAAGGGGATATTGCCTATCCTTGAGACACAGCACAGTGGGGCATACGGAGGCTCTATCAGGTGACCTGCCCCAGGGTAAGACAGTAGAGTCCAGTTGTCCTTCCCATTTTTCCTCAGCTGTTCTGTGGCTTGCTTAGCATATGCTATGCTATTTAGATTCTTATCTTCTTCTCCCACAATGAAGAGTAAATGTCCCTGGGCCTTTTCTACAGGAAGGAGAAAAGGCTTATTGGCCTCAGCTAGTGGGTCCCCTATAAGGCGGTGATACTCTATGAACCCATAATTGTTTATGGATATTAATTGTGGAAGGATGGGCAATGGCTGAATGATCTTACCATGATATACCTGTGGACAAGTGAAAACAAAGTTGGGCCCATTAATAAGTACAGTGGCTGTGACTTGTTTTAAGTGAATAGCCATGGAGAGTGCAATCTCTGCTCCTTTGCATACAGAGACTATCCCAATGCCTGGGCCAAGGACCTGAAATAATGGAAACAAGATGTTGGTTCCATCCTTCATTTAGCAAAACTCCACAATTTCAAATCATCAAAGATCTTCAATGACCAATGAGGACAAAGCAAATATTAATCTCACCCACACGTCCATCTCGAAAGCTCTGGAATATATAATGTGTGTTCAAAGGAAATATGCCTTCAAAAATCTGTCAGGCTTTACTCATTGAATACTATTCATTCATCATTGTGTTAGGTGCTGAGTTTAAAATGCCCTAAAGAAATGCCAACATAGTAGGGAAGATAAGACAAAATGGGTATGTAACTATGGTGAGTAATATTAGTCAGGGTATAATTATTTGGTAAACTATGTTGCACCAACTCTGAGTTCTCTAGAAGTTCAGAGGAAAGGGCACCAGGAAGAAACAGAGTGAGAAAGAAGGTCAGATTAGTAGCGTGGAACACAGAAATGTAGATGGAGGATTCTGAACTTGATTTGGTTTGAAATAGGGAACCAAGGCAGAAGAGAGGATTCATGAAGAAGGTGGCCTGGATAAGCATCCTCTCATTTTTGTCATCTAACAAGCACTTACAGGTTATGCACCCTGGGCCATCACTGGCAGACACAGAGAGAAGAGGCACAGTCTCATGTCATCAAGGAATTCACTGCCAGGTAGCAAGATGGGTCAGAGAGGAGATGATTAGAGTATCTTATAAGTTCGTTATTACAGGAATGCATATAGGCAAGGTTTCCAAGCAAGACTGGCAGGGTTCCATGAGCCCTTCCTGAAGAATCAACTAGAGAACAAAGGAGGAACAAAGGAAAAGAGGATATACAAATGGTCAAGAAGCATATGAAAAGATTCTCAACATCAATAGCCAATAGACAATTGCAAAACCACAATGAGATGCTACTTCACACCCACAAGGATAGCTATTTTTTAAAATGGGAAATAATTGTTGGAGAGAATGCACAGAAACTGGAACTCTAGTGCATTGTTGGCTGGAACATAAAATGGTGCAGCACCATGGAAAGCAATATGATGGTTCCTCAGAAAGTGAAATATAGAATTACCGTAAGTCTCTGCAATTCCACTCTTAGATATACACACAAAGAAAATGAAAATAGGGTCTCAAACAGATATGAGTACATCAATGTTTATAGCAGCATTATTCACTATAGCCAAAAGGTGAAAATAACCTGTGTCCATCAACAATAAATGAATAAACAAAATGTGGCACATACACACAATAGAATATTATTCAGCCCTGAGTAAAAATGAAATTCTGATACATGCCATAGCATGGATGAACCTTGAAAACATTATTCTAAGTGAAATAAGTAAGGCACATAAGGACAAATATTGTGTAATATCACCTTTATATGAGATATAGAAATAGCAAAGTCACAGACACAGAAATAGATTAGAGGCTACCAGGGAATGTGGGAGAAGGAAAGCGGGAGTTTTTGCTTGGTGGGTGTAGAGTGTTTGTAAATAAAAATTAAATTAAAAAGGAGTAAAAAAAAAAAGAAATCAGAGCATTAGCAAGTTGCCACTAATTGCTGCTTCATCTTACTATTGCAATCCTGATCATATTTGGGGGATCCTTGTATGAAAAAGGGTGCAGTACAGAGACTTAAATTTTCTTAACTTTATTTTTATTAAGACGATGCTATTATGTAGCTAACAAGGGTTAAGAAGTGTTAACCCCAATGTAGCATTATGTGTTTTAGCATTAAAGATACGTAGATTATAAAGAACTACAACATTGTGTTTAAGGACTCTTCACATAACTGGACATTCATACCCATTCTTCAAAGAAATACAGGCTATCTGTTTGATTAAGTCTGGTGTTGAGAAAATGATAAGAAGAAGAAATGCTCGCATTTATTGAGTGCTTAGTATTACCAGGTACTATAATAAAGCACTTTATGTGTATTATCCCCTTTAACTCTCACAATAACCATAAGAAATAGTATATCTAGAATATTGTATAATAGATAAGGAAATCAAGGATTAGAAAGTCTAAATTAACCTGCCCAAATTCCCACAACCAGATGGAATGGAGCCAGAAATGCAACCCAAAGATTTTGGCTTTGACGTCTTGATGAACACAGATTAAATTCCTATGCATTGACATTGCAATGATGGATACAGGCCATTATACATTTTGTCAAAGCCTATAAAATCGTGTGGGGCAAAGTGTAAACTATAATGTAAACTATAGTCCTTGGCTAGTGCAATGCTTCAATATGTGTTCATCTATTGTAACAAATGTACCACACTAATGAAGGATGTTGTTAATGTGGGGAAGTGTGGGAGGGGGAAGGGCGAGGCCTATGGGAATCCCCTATGTTTTTGATGGAACATTTATGTAATCTAAAGCTTCTTTAAAAATTTAAAAATAAAAATAAAAATATCTATGCATTTTGCCTTTCTGAGTAGAAAACACTGGATGAGAAATAATACAAATATCTAGTAGAAGTAGGAAGAATCATACTTAAAAGATAAAGGAAGTAACAGAAAACTATGGTTTAAAACAGAAACTGAAGGCTACTGAAAAATTACCTTGGGCTGTCTCAGGAGAAAGTTGGCAGCTTCCTCAAAATACTCCAAATCTATTTGTTCTCTGAAAGAAGGCAGGTCTTCATAGTTAACGGAAGCCACGGCGAAGGAGAGAAAGCCACGGCTGGCCAGGAGGCTGGCCCGATGCTCAACCAAGCCACCAATGCCACCAAATAAATCAATCACCGCTGGGAAGGGGCCCTTTCCTGGAAAAGAATAAAGCAGTACAGAACTGTGTCAGAAGAGAAAGTGTGGAGAAGAAGAAAATATGTGGACTCAGAAGAAATGGTTCATAAATTTGGTGATTATAAATTTTCAAAGAGAATTTCAAAATTTTCAGCTTTGTATCTGGAGCAAAAGTAAGGCCTATTGAAAATATAATGGCACACAATATCCAGTAGTTTGATGGGGAACCATGTTTGCTGACATGTTTAATCCCTAAGGAGAATAGAGACACATAGAGGTCCTTTTCTATAGTTTTGGAGTCAGGAAAGCCCTAGATATTAGGCCAGGGCTCCCTAACTTATAAATAGGTACATAAATAAGCCTCAGAAAAATCTATGACGGTCCTGAAATTATACAGAAAATATTTTGGATGTGTTTATTCACAACTCAACTCTCTTTTGTCACCCACAGAACAAGCACCTGAAGCAGGAGAATTAGCAAACATAATGTCCAAGAGGTTCACTAAAAGCACACCCTAACCCAGTGCAGCACCCCACGATGGAAGGCCTACACCAGTATTCAGATTTTTAACTGGGGTGGAAAAATAGAGGCACAGCAATTTGCTCCACTTACTTCCTGGTCACGACACATGATAAAATGGTGAATATACTAACTACTGGGTATAAGAAAACATTTGCATTTACCTGGACAAGTGCATGCATCATGGTGAATTTGGGAAGTGGAGGCTTTATTCCTTCTATGACGTCTATAACTCCACGTTGTCACAAACTAATCCTAACACATTAGGCTTTTTCAACCCAACTCAGTTCTAGAAATAGACTATTAAAATTTTTAAAAAGTAAAGGCAATACATTCTGATGAGATGAAGGCTATGTTCCAGACAAAGTAAGTGTCTGAAAAAGGACCCTCAGACAGATCTGAAGCCTAAGCCCATTGAGGGCTACTTTGGGAAATTAATTTTGCTTTCAGTTCAGTCCCATAGTAAATTCCAAGAAAGATCCAGTAGATGTTTTGAACCAGTTATTGGTAGGTTAAGATCACTATGGGAAACTTTGAGTGTTCTACTAAGTCTTATAACCATGAGGGAACATGTGGTATTATCTCCTCATCTAAGGATGTAATATTTATGGAACATGGAAGGTAGAAAGTCAATTTGTCAGTCCATCCTCATATTACCAGCTTAGTGTTGCAACCACACTATAACCTATGCCTAAATTGAAACTCAGGCATGACAGAGCTTAAAGGAACTGGAACATTGATCCAGTGTATCTAGATGAGGGTCTTAAGATAAACAGGTTTCAATGCAATTGGATTTCTCATAAATCCAAGGCTATGCAAACCTCACAGGGCAGGTATTCCATAAGCTACATGTAGTCATATCCTTAGACAAGCGTCAGAATTGTTGAGATGAAACTTGTGTTGGGGTGGAGTGTTACTCTCATTCTTGCTCTGACTTACTCAGAGTCAAGACAGGAACACTGTATGTATTATCCATATCCAAGCTGAACATCTAGGATGATGAGGCAGTCAAAAAAGTAAAAACCTGGATGACAATAACTAGAGAATTCTACTCACCTGGCGGGAGAAAGAGAGCTCCCCTAAGGCGGCCTTCTCGAACCTGGATCCGTGTGACACCAGGTGCCACATACCACCTGTCCACAGTCAGGCTGACCTTTGGAGTAGCCATGGGTAGATTTACTATTAGGGTATTTGAGTCATAAAGTTTCAATTGGACCTTGAAGGGGCTATTCATCACATCCCTTTTCATCAGTCTATTTACTATATTCTCTGGTTTCAGGGACCAGAAGAGACCCATAGGGTGAACTCCGACATAGTCGCCTCCTAGTGCAGAAGCATGCTCCAGGTCCACCTCACCAGCTTCATTAGCCCTATAGTATGCTCGAGAGTGAAACAGGTTCCCCTTTTCATCCATCAGTGATGCCTCGAAAACCACCTCCTGAGAAGGAGGCAGCCCTGTAGCTCGGATGTGGACTGGCTCATCAACAAGTGCACTTGTTGGGGTAGCCGTCAGCTGAATCATTGTTACAGTTTAGCACCCTGGATGATTCCTCTTCAGTAAAACCTAGAAATAAATAAAGGGGAATGAAGTTAGGTGATAATAAGGTCTGAACTAGAAGTCAGACCACTTGGGAGTAAATCCTTACTTCCTAGTTATTTAGCAAATATTCTGTCATAATTTTCTAGTGAAAGACACTTGAAAGCATTCAACAAATTTCTTGAAGAACAGAAAATGGGTAAATGAGTTTTATAATAATTATGAGCCAGAATTGAGGGAGAAACAGACAATAATTATGCATGGATGGCATCCAAGAAAGATATTACAATCTGCCTTGTAGAATCCTTGAGAGACCAGGTACAACTGAGGACAGGAGTGAAGTGTGCTGAAAACAAGAGGATTTATTGAATACTTATATAGAACAGTTGACTCCCCTCCCAATTCCTTCTTGCAAACAATGCCTAGAAGCCAATGTCCACCTCCCGGAAAGGATGGACTAGTATGACAGCTTTTAATTAGAGAAGCTGGACAAAATGTTTTGTGAAATAAAAGGAGACTTGGTGACTATTGGTGCCCTAGAGCAAATACATCCACATTGTGATAATTAGTTTTTTACCATCAAAACATGCCCATTAGCCTAAAGCAAAGCATATTTTCTAAGCCCCACTTGCACACACAGCTCACACTCAGCTTTTTATTGCCTCATTCTTAAATATACAGTAACAGCAAAGAAGACGTGATATATGTACAAGAGAAGATAGGGGGGAAAAAACTAGTCAAGAGCATGGAACAGATTTTTAAAACTAGATAATTGAGTAAAAACTTCATGAAAAGAAGTATATTTGAAACTATACACACTATGCAGAGAAAATGTACCTCTAAGGACAAATTCTAGTAAAATGACTGGATTTTAAAGAAAAAGTAAAAATACTTGGGTACCCAGGCAAAAGGACCAAGTGGATCATAATGAAAAGAAAATTTTAATGTCATTAGACTTTTAAACAAAAATGCTTTATGCCTGAATAAAGTGAAGTAGCTTATTTAAGGTGCGCAAGCAAATAAAATGTGAACCAAGTATTTTATATCCAGCCAAACTGACTTTCAAGTATACAGGCAACCAATAAAATGTTTTCAGCAAGCAAGAACCCTGATAACTTTGTTTCCATGAGCCCTTCCTGAAGAATCAACTAGAGAACAAGCATCAAATAATCAAAATAACGGGGAAAATATCAACATAAAGACTGGTGACAGGCATTAAATATATAGGTAAGAAAATAGGAAAAGCATTTAAAATTAATATATTGCATTATTATGTATCATTTGGAATAAATAAAATGAGAAATAATATGCTATTCTAATCTAATTTTATCATTACATGATTCTAGAGAACCAAGTTCTTCAGTGTGAAAAAATAAGACACATATATAAAAGAGAAGTTAACTAAAGACCCTATAGTTCTGAATTTTAATTGAAGTTTCACTATAAACTGATAAGGTATTTTATAGTCATACACAAACACACACATGCATATATATATATATCGTACTTACAAAATATGTATATGCATATTTTCTAGCTCTAACTACAGGAAAGTCTAGAAACAATAAATAAACCAATAGCAGTGAGCATCAGTATTGCTCAGATAGTGCACTTGAAACACTACTCCAAACTAAAAGATATCAGAGCTTCTTGGAGAAATAGCTGATTCCAAATATTTGGCATCATATATGCAATTCAAAAGCCTAGAATAATTTGTCATACAAGATATGAAGGAAGGAAGCTATCAGAGACTATTATAGTTACATTGACAAGTGTGGTTAATTTGAGTATTGATAAACATAATAACTGCAATACATTAAAATGCATCAGATATGTTTAAATCCATGAGTTCATGATAATATAAACAGAACTAATTCATTCACCTTTGGAAGATGTTAAAGGACTATTTTTTAAAACTGGTAAATAAACTAAAAAATCAATCAAGCGTTTATTTTGTCTTTCCTATCGAAATTAATATCTAAATATTGCTGTTAGTGTAAACAAGTAGTGAATGGAGTCTATAAGTATTTCAGCAAATAATGGAAAAAAAGTATATTTGAATGAAATGAAGTATATTTGAAACTATACACATTATGCTCTATGAATTGGAATAACACTGAGAATCCTCAACAAATCAAGGATCTAGGCATCAATGACTGTTCACATCAGAAAAAGTGAGACAAACAAATATATTCATTAGGGGAAGCAGATGTGACTCAAGCAACTGAGCTTGGTCCAGGGTTTGATTCCTGGGGCCTCCTGGTGAAAAAAGCAAGCTGGCTCGCGCAGCGAGCTGGCCCAAGCGGAGAGCTGGCCCGCATAGGAGAGCTAGCGTGTGCAGGAATGCTGGCCTACATGGAGTGCTGGCCCAGGTGGAGAGTTGGTGCAGCAAGATGATGCAACAAAAAGAGACACAGAAGAAAGACAATGAGAGATGCAGCAGGCCAAGCTGATGAGGTGGCACAAGAGATTGAGCAGCCTCTCTCCACTCCGGAAGGTCCTGGGATTGTTTCCCGGTGCTGCCTGGGAAGAAGACAAGCAGACACAGAAGAACACACAGCGAATGGACACAGAGAGCAGACAGCAAGCACAAAACAATGGGGAGGGGGGATAAGTAAGTAAATAAAATCTTTAAATATATATATATATTTATATTCAAGAACATGACATCAACTAACTAAAGAGGTAGTCTTGCCAAAGAAAAACCCAAACCTGAATCTGATGGTGTCAAGATGCAAATATTGATTTACAGGAAATACAAAGGAGAAAGGAACATAAGAATATAATTGGCAAAATCCAGTATGTGGGGAACGCTACAGAATAAACTAACCAGTTTCTTCAAAAATAAAATTGCAAGAGAAAAAAATAGATTGAAGGAAAAAATAAGATGGAAGAGAAAACTAAAGAATAAAAGATGTTTAAGATATTTTAAATACAAAACTAAACTATAACACTTACAGCTGTGCATTTGAATGATAAAATTATCCTTAAAAGTTAGCAAGTGGGGGAGCAGGTATAGCTCAGTGGTTGAGTGCCTGCTTCCCATGTACAAGGTCCCGGATTCAATCACAGGTACTTCCTTAAAAAAAAGTTAGAAAGTGAGTACCATAAAAATCAAGAGAGTGGTTTCTCTTAGTGGAGCAGGAGAAGGTGGTTTTCAAGAACCAGCTGATGCAGGTGCTGGAGGATGTCTGAGGAAGCTAGCAATGTTCTACTTCCTGATGTGGGAGGGGGCCACGGCCATGCTCAAGTGTGTTCCATGTGGTTTTCTGTGTTTGTTGTATTTCATAACAAAAATCACTTTAAATAGATATTTGTGGAAGAACACCAAACCCCTGAGGAAAATTTGCAGTCTGACAAAGAACAAATAAAAAATGAGAAAAAGAACTGATAGGAAACTGAGATACTTCAGTAAATAAATGTTTTAAAAATTTTCTAATTGTTATTCTCACTGATAGTAAAATGTATTGTAGTCCTTCAATAAAAACGGATTTTATTCAAAGAGAAAATAATTCATGACATAAATAATCCTTGAAAGTTAAAAAATATGATTGAGGACATAAATAGAAAGTTTAGAAGAAAAATTCTAGGAAACAGACTAGAAAGGAAGAAGAAATATAAGGGAAAAGGTAAGAGACTGAGGAGTTCACTCCAAGAGAAACACCATTAAACTATTAGAATGTCTGGAAAGAGGAAGAAAAGGGAAGAAATTATTAAACAAATAGTAAATTAAAGTTTTCCAAACTGCAAGTACAAGGATCCATGTTGAAAGGTCTCATGTACATACCCATACAATTTCATAATAGTAATGATAAAAGCTTTAGAGAAAAAAGTAGGTCATTATAAAGAAATAAGAACCAAACTTGCATCAAATTTCTCATCAGCATCACTAGTTGCTGGAAGACATTGGAGAATGCCTTCAGAGTTCTAAGGTAAAATGATTTTGAGTCCAGAATTTTATACTCAGAATAATTATTAATAAAAGTGGAATAAGAAAAGTAATGAGGTCAGCATGATGGCAGAGTAGGAAACTCCAAAGCCCCATCCTCTCACAGAAACATCAAAAGCAAGCAGAAAACAGTCAAAGTTTGTATCAACCAGTGAACACTGAATCAAGAAAAAGGCAAGTTGGAAGCGCTTTCGGCGGAGGGGCAAGATGGCGTCAGTTTAAGTAGGCGCTCACCATCTCTCTTGTAAAAGATGGCTAAGTGGGGACAAGATCCTGCCCAAGTGAGCTGTTCTGGGAGGCCACAAAGCAGGAGCCTTTGGGGCATCAACCTGGAGGGAGCTGAACAGGGAAGATAGATCACTTAAGATAAAACTGTGAGTTTTTAGCCCCATGGCTGGAACCGCAGATGGCTAAGCCCCACCATCAGGCAAAGGGCCAGGGTGAGCCCCGACTCCTGCTGGTCACCCAGCGAGAGGGAGCGTTCTCTGAGAGTGGGAGGGTTATGGCAAACGGTGGAGAGGGGTTTCCTTTCTGTGGGTTTGGTTGCCTTTGAGCTTTGGGGAGCACACCAGCTAGCTCGAGGTGGCACCAGGCAGAGGGGAAAGGTGCATCTGTTGAGGAAGCCCAATTTACCTAACCACCCTGGGATAGAGAAACTTGGCCTGTGAGAGGGCAGAGTCAGGCAATTGACTAGTTCCATGCAGAAAACTATCAAAATTTCAAATTCCCTAAGGAGGCCAGGCAGTAGGAAGCACTCAATAAATTTCCAAGGGCCTATTTAGGGTCAAAATACAAGACACAAACACTGGAGAAACTAAGCGGAGAAATAGATGTCTCTATAATTATAGTGGGGGGCTTTAATGCATCATTATCACCATTAGACAGAACATTTAGACAGAGAATCAATAAAGAAACAAAGACTCTGAATAATACATTAGAGGATCTGGACCTAATATTCATATACAGAACACTATACCCAAATACAGGGGGATATACATTCTTCTCAAGTGCACATGGATCATTCTCCAAGATAGACCACATGCTAGGACACAGAAAAATTCTAAATGAACTCAGAAAGATTGAAATTATATAGAGTAATTTCTCTGACCACAATAGAATGAAGCTGGAAATCAGTAAGGGTCAGAGAACCTGATTAGGCACAAAAATATGGAAGTTAAACAACACACTCTTATACAAACAGTAGGTCAAGGAGGAAATTTCCAAAGAAATCATTAATTACCTTGAAATGCATGAAAATGACAACACAACATATCAAAACCTATGGGATGCAGCAAAAGCTGTACTGAGAGGAAGATTCGTATCCATAAAAGCAAATATCAAAAAAGAAGAAAGCCCTAAAATTGAAGACCTAACTGCACACCTGGAGGAATTAGAAAAAGAACAAAAAACTAACCCCAAAGGAAATAGAAACAAGGAACTAAGGAAGATTAGAGAAGAACTAAATGAAATAGAAAATAAAAAAGCACTAAAAAAAAATAAACAAAACCAAAAGCTGGTTCTTTGAGAAGATCAATAAATTTGACAAACCCTTAGCTAGACTAACAATGAAAAAAAGAGAGAAGATGTAAATACACAAAATAAGAAATGAGGAGGGGGATACCACCACCAACCCCACAGAAATAAAGAGTATCATAAGAGGATACTTTGAAAAATTATATGCCAGCAAGAACAATAATTTAAAGGAAATGGACAAATTCCTAGAAACACACAAGCAGTCTAATTGACGAAAGAAGAAATTGATGAACTCAACAGACCAATCACAAGTAAAGAGAATCCGTCATCAAAAACCTCCCAACTAAGAAGAGCCCAGGACCAGACGGCTTCACAGATGAACTTTACCAGAAAAAACTAACACCAATCCTGCTTAATCTCTTCCAAAAAAATGAAAGTAGAAGGAACAATGCCTAACTCATTCTATGATGCCAAATTTACCCTAATACCAAAGCCAAACAAAGATGCCACAAGAAAGGAAAATTACAGACCAATCACTCTGATGAAACTAGATGCTAAAATCCTCAACAAAATACTTGCTAGTTGTATTCAACAACACTCAAATAAATTATACACCATGACCAAGTGGGTTTCATCCCAGGTATGCAAGGATGGTTCAACATAAGAAAATCAATCAATGTAATACATCACATAAGCAGATCAAAAGAAAAAAAAAATCACATGATCATCTCTACAGATGCAGAAAAAGCATTCTACAAAATACAGCACCCTTTCCTGATAAAAACACTGCAAAAGATAGAAATAGAAGGAAACTTTCTGAACATGAAAAAGGGCATATATGAAAAACCCACAGCTAACATCATATAAAATGGTGAAATCCTAAAAGCTTTCCCTCTAAGATCAGTAACAAGACAAGGATGCTCACTATCACTGCTCCTATTTAACATTGTGTTAGGAGTACTTGCTCAAGCACTGAGGCAAGAAAAAGATATAGAAGGCATAGAAATTGGAAAGGAAGAAGTAAAAATTTCATTATTTGCAGACAACATGATCCTATACATAGAAAGTCCTGAGAAATCTACAACAAAGCTTCTAGAGCTTATAAAATAGTTCAGTAAAGTTGCAGGTATAAGATCTATGCTCAAAAATCAATAGCGTTTCTGTACACCAATAACGAAAAATCTGAGTAGGAAATAAGAAAAAAATACCATTTACAATAGTAACTAAAAAAACCAAATACCTAGGAATAAACTCAACTGAAGATGTAAATGACTTCTACACAGAAAACTACACAGCACTATTAAAGGAAATCAAAGAAGACTTAAATTAATGGAAGAATATTCCCTGTTCATGGATAGGAAGACTAAACATCATTAAGATGTCTGTCCTACTCAAACTAATACACAGATTTAATGCAATCCAAATAAAAATCAACACAGCACTTTTAACTGAATTGGAAAAACTAACTGAAATTTATTTGGAAGGGCAAGAGGCCTTGAATCACCAAAGACATATTTAAACAGAAAAATGAAATCGGAGGAATCACACTACCTGACTTTAAAGCATACTACAAAGCTACAGTGGTCACAACTGCATGGTATTGGCACAAGGATAGACATACTGACCAATGGAACTGAATCGAGAGCTCTGCTATAGATCTGCACATATACAGTCATCTGATATCCGGCAAGGCCACCAAGTCCCATCAACTGGGAGACAATGGCCTCTTCAACAAATGGTGCTTGGAGAACTGGATATCCAGATCCAAAAGAATGAGAGAGGAACACCATCTCACACCTTATACAAAAAACAACTCAAGATGTATCAAAGATCTAAATATAAGAGCCAAGACCATAAAGACCTTGGAAAACAATGCAGGGAAGCATCTACAGGACCTTATAATAGGAAATGGTTTCATAGCTTCACACCCAAAACATGAGCAACGAAAGGAAAAATAGATAAATGGGACCTCCTCAAAATTAAAACCTTTTGCACCTCAAAAGAGTTTGTCAAGAAAGTGGAAAGACAGCCTATCCAATGAGAGAAAATATTTGGTAACCATATATCTGATAGGAGCCTAATATCCAGCATATATAAAGAAATACTGTATCTTGAAAATAAAAAGACAAACAACCCATTTAAAAATGGGCAAGAGATTTGAACAGACCCTTCTCCAAAGAAGAAATACAAATAGCTAAAAAGCACATGAAAAGATACTCAATATCACTAGCTATTAAGGAAATGCAAATCAAAACTACAATGAGATACCATCATCTACCCATTAGACTGGCAGCCATTAATAAAACAGAGGACTACAAATGTTTGAGAGGACGTGGAGGAATGGGAACCCTCATCCACTGCTGGTGGGAATGTAGAATGGTCCAGCCATTGTGGAGGACAGTTTGTGGCTCCTCTAAAACCTAAATATAGATCAGCCATATGACCCAGCAATTCCATTGCTGGGTATATACCCAGAAGAACTGAAAGCAAGAACACGAACAGATATATGTACACTAATGTTCATAGCGGTATTATTCACTATTGCCAAAAGTTGAATCAACCCAAATGCCCATCAACAGATGAATGGGCAAAAAATGTGTAGTATATACATAAAATGGAATATTACTCAGCTGTAAGAAGGAATGCAGTGCTAACACACGGGATAACATGGATGAATCTTGAGGACCTTATGTTGAGTGAAGCAAGCCAGGCATTGAAGGACAAATATTTCATGACCTCTCTGATACGAATTAAACAAATCAAGCCGACTCAGAGAGCTAGAGTCTGGAAGATAGGTTTACAGGAAATAGGAAGGGAGAAGAAGGTTGTGAGCCAACGCCCATATGGGCAAAATCTATGATAAGGTGGAAGTGAGAGTTGTACAGTGAAGAGATATGACAGTGGTGTAGGGATACTATTGGGTTGGGAGGTGCAAGCTTGACAGGGAGATAGGGTGGGGAGTATGGGTTGGATGGTCCAAGGAACTGGCAGGAGGGTTGGGGCGGTGGGGGGGAATAGGTGAACACTGGGGATAGGTGGGTAAGTGGGTGAAACTACAATGTTGAGAAAACTCTATTGGCAATATGACAAGGAAGCATTACTGGCTTAG
>JAQZBX010018756.1:15870-34443 GCA_029593785.1 Cabassous unicinctus | reverse complement strand
ACCTCGTGATCAGGGTCTTGGCGGACTTTTTGGCTGTAATGGTTATGGCTTTGTTTTCCAATAGCTGCATTCCCTCAATTCCTGTACTAACCTGCCTGAGTAGTATGCTAGATATAGAAGAAATAGTTGTGAAGTTCACAGTTAAATGAGTTAATACATGAAAAGAATATAAAAGGCACAGTGCCTCATAAGATATGTGATCAGCAAGTATTGATTTTTTTGCTATTCAGAGGATGAGAATTTGTTTGAAGTGATGAATCAAGGCATAATGGAGGAGGTAGTATTTGATGTAGGTATTGTAAAATAGGAAGGTTTTTCATAAGCAGCAAGAAGTGGGGAAACATTTAGGTCAGGAGGAAGTCATGAGCAAAGTAGAGAAAGTGAGAAAACACAAGCTATGTATGGGGGAATGGGACATGTTTAATGTAATCATTTGAATAGAATGAAAAATTTCATATAGGAGGAATAATAGGAGATGAGTGACTGGGGCTAGATTATGGAGGGTCTTTAAAGAATGTTACCCTCTTTTTAAATGATCTTTTATGGATTGCTGATACTTACATAAAACATGTAAGAGGGGATGTTTTATCAGTAAAACTTATTTTATAAGTTTATTTAAAATATTAAATATAAAGTCAATTAAGAAAAACTATGAAGCTGTCTTGAACACAGAACTTCAGAATTGGGACTTCTGATTGCAGGTGGAAATTTTTTAAAAATTAAATTAGTTTCCAATTTATTTCTGCTGTGTTTGCTTTTGGTTGCATGATGTTTAGGACATCCTAATTCTAACAGATAAATATTTTAAATAGCAGTGTTATAACTATTTACATTAAAGCCTTTCATCTCTTTCAAAAAGTAAGAGATTAATTTCAAGGGGTACACAATAACTGTTTTAACCTGGTAGTACAAATTAATGTTTTGGTGGCCTCTAGTATATTATAATTTGGACTATTCCACTACTTTTTATTGACCTTTATATTGTTTAGATTTTTTTTAGTCACAACTTACAGAAACCCAACTCAAACCAGCTTGGTAAAAACAGGAATATATTGGCTTACATTACCAAGAACAGATTTGGCTTTAGCTATTTCTGGATGTAATTGCACTAATGATATATGGACATTTTTCTCTATCTACTCTCACCTATGTTCCTCTCTATACTTTTCTTTGTATTTCAGGCTTTTTTCTCTCTTATTGCAGATAGGCTATCTCCATGTGCCACGGAGGGTGACCATGAAAATCTCAGGTCCACATGCTTATAGTTTACAATCTGAATATGAGAGAGCCCTTCCAAATTGTTGTAGCAGAGAATTCTGACTGGGTCAAATGCATCTCTTTGTGGCTGGGAAGAGCAGTGGAAGCATGCAACTCTATCAGGAAAATGGTGACATTCAGAGATATCACCAAAGAAACCAAAAGAAGGAGAATATGATATATTGAGCACACAAAATTTACTGTTTTCATGCTCCAGTGTAGTTTTTGTTTTGTTTTGTGTTTTTCTTTTTTTGAGGTACCAGGGATGGGGATTGAACCCGGGACCTCGTATGTAGGAAGACAGTGCTCAACCACTGAGTTACACTGGCTCCCTTGAGTTGCCTTTTCATTTGTTTGCTTGTTTGTTTGTTTGTTTTTTGTTTTGTTTTTTAGGAGGTATGGGGGATCTAACCTGGGACCTCGTATGTGGGAAGCAGGCACTCAACCACTTGAGCTACATCTGTTCCCTCCAATGTAGTTTTAAAACAGTTAAATAGGTATTTGAATAAAATAAAATTGTAATCAAACATTTGTAGACCCTCAAGAGTGTTCCATACTATATAATTTGAAATCTTTAGCCTTTGGCAATGGAGGAGCAGAAAATGCAGTGCAGAAAGGATGATAAGATAAATAATATTTTAGCAATATGGATAGCCATAGTTTCTAATGGGACATGTTTATCCCATTAAAACTGTGACACATTTGAAGTCCTTGTGGGCAATGAGCTATGGTGACAAACCAAGGTTTCAGGCTGCACATGTACTTGTACTATTCTGGAAGGGATTACCTTTTGAGCTCAACAGTATTTTTTTTTTTCTTTTGTCATGAGAGAAAGCAGGTTTATTAGTGTCAGCAGAAGCACAGGAGATGGGGGTGTCTCACATCTGCCTTCCTTGAACCACAGGGAGCAGGTGTTTTTATGGATTCAAACAGGGGAGAGTAGAATAGTTTCCATCACTCTCTAAAAAGATACGATTAGTTTTAAGATAACTTACTCATGAGGCAGGTATACACAAGGGTGAATCTAGTTCTGAAATAACCATAAAGGAAGGTAAGTTCAGTCTAGACTTGCCGTCACATTAGTAAGTGTACACAAGGGAGAGGCTAAGCCTAGAGTAACCATAAGCAGGGGTGAGATCTGTTTAGAATGACCATCACAATAGCAGGTCTAGGCTAAATCCAGCCAGTTTCAGCAATTTCAGATATTATCCTTTTGCTGTTTTAAAGGCATCTGTATAATTATTTTGTAATCACAATTATTTGTTAATTTTTATTTTTCAGTTACAATTTAGGCTTCATTTTCACAATTTGGGTACTTTTGTTTATCAACTAAGCAACTAAAACTATTTTGATGTTAGGCTATAGAGGACAGGACTACTTCAATCAAGACCCTGGTGTTTGTAGAAACCAAAGTGGGGCTGGATTCAAATTGCTGTAGTTCCCTAGAACAGGATCATTCACCAATCTCCGGGAAGGGACAAAGACAGTTCTTAACTGGTTTCTGCTGTCAAGGGGTCTATGTTAGGTTTTTTTTTTTTTTTTTTTTTTTTTTGGTGAAAGGTGAAATCTGTGCACTAGAGATTCTGTTGATTGGATATTCCTTTTTCTGGGACACTGGTCTGGAGAGGCTGGTATGCTACAAAGAGTCCAGTAGCCTGCAGTCCCTTAGAAATAAAAAGATAGGGTTTTAGTTTTAAGATAACTTACTCATGAGGCAAGGAAAGCTATGCAGGGACAGAATTTCAAGGAACAAAATGAAGGGTGCTATGCTGATATTTAGTGGGGGTCCAGTAGCCCCCCAGCCCTGGCTCCCCCTCCCTAAGGAAACTTAGGCCGCAGTACACAGCTACCTGCATGCCCCAGGACATAAGTTAAAATGTAGCAAACCTCCTCACAAGAGAACAATGTACAGAGGTATCGCAGACTGTAATCTTTTTCCAGGCTGTACAAATCTTTCTTACAGTAACATCACCAGACCCCATTTATGTAACTCTGTTAAGAAATGTTTTTGTTTTGAGACCTATATATATTGCCTCTCATTTTCCAGCCTCTTTGTGGGGCGCTACTTTCATTCTTCAGCCTGCTGCTCCCAAAGACCCTCTCCTGTCCATAAGTCCCAATAAATAAAGCTCATGTCCAATTATGTGCTGAGTGTGTCCTTTGGTCTTGCCGCCGCCCTGACCTGTGCCCTTCAGGAGTTGGGTTGCAACAGTTTGTTTATGAGGAAAACCCAAAAGTCTAGTTTAGTTGGGCTCCAGATAATCCCTGGCACCAGGAGAGAGATTAGAACGAGAAAGCAAGGCCAACAACGGTGTCAAGGTAAATATTCAGGTTGGTGCGTGTCCCTGGTCATTGAGGGCGTTTCCTGAGAAGTAATTCAGGGTTGCACCCAAAGATCTAACATAGTGGATAGTAGTTAATTCAGGACTAGCATGCATGTTACCTATGGACTCATTTTTAAGAAATGGCCTTTCATAAATCATTTTATAGGAACTTAAACCAAGTCCTCTTTGGGGAGCAGTTCTTACTCTCAGCAGAACAATGGGCAAGGCTTTATCTTACTCCAAATGAGTCTCTGAACATATAAACCCGCTTAAGAGTAACTTCCCAAATGACCTCTCAACTCTATTTAAAATCTCTCAGCCATTAAAACTTTATTGTGTCTTATTTCTTTTTCCCTCTTTTGGTCTAACCCATGTTGTAAGGGAGCCCCATCCCTGGGAGTTGTCAAGTCCTGCATTGCCAGGAAAAATCTCTGGAAGTTAAGTCCCATGTTGCCAGGGAAAATTATCCCTAGAACTCCTGGGAAGTGGGGGAGAGGTAGTGAGAGTTTGGCTTAGAGAGGAGGGCCACCTTTGAGTAACAAAGAGGTTATCTAGAGGTGATTCTTAGGCATTAATTATAGTGAGGTTTAGTTTCGTCATTACAGAAATAAGTTTCATGAGTACAAGCCTTCAGACCCAGGGCTTAGCTAACTAGCATGTTTCTTTTTCACAGATTTACCTTGCAGAGTTACCATGTTTTCCCCAGTCCCTTAGGGAACTTTGCAAATACCTTTCTATTTTATGCCCAAAACAATTTGAAATTGATCAGGGTATTATAACAGTTCTCAACAGTATTTTTAAGCAGCATCTTGACTAGTCCATAATGGATGATGACAATGAAATGACAGCTTTTAGTTCAAATAAGATAAGGCATTATGGCAAAGGAAATGTGGAGGAACAGGGAGACTAGCATAAGGGAGTGTTTTGGGG
Source organism: Cabassous unicinctus (assembly GCA_029593785.1). Lineage (NCBI taxonomy): Eukaryota > Metazoa > Chordata > Mammalia > Cingulata > Chlamyphoridae > Cabassous > Cabassous unicinctus. The sequence continues at coordinate 29,932 of JAQZBX010018756.1, read as the reverse complement.
AATTGGCATTGAACACTACTGAAATCAATATCTTGCAATATCTTGAATTTTTAGCACTCCTCTCTAAAGAACTAGAGTGCTTCATTCCATAACTGAAATAATTAGTAATTATCCATTTTTTATTATTAGATGCTACGTTGTAGAGACTATAAAACTGGCCTTCAAATAATGATTTAAATAGTCATTTCAGTAAAAACACCACTGAACTGGAGCCAGGGCTCTGTCACCAACTGTTTGACCTTGGTTAAGGCAGGTGACTTTCTCATCTTGACTCTATTCGCTCATTTCTGAAATACAGGGGTTTGTCTTAATGATATTGAAGTCTCTTCCAGCTCCAGCAGCAGGCTGTGAATTTCAGAATCATCAGCAGTTTGTTAGTTAGTTTGTTAGTTAGTTTGTTTGTTTGTTTGTTTTTTAGGTGCAGGACTGGGGATTGAACCGGGACCTTGTATGTAGGAAGCCAGTGTTCAACCACTGAGCCACATTGGCTCCCCTGAGTTGGTTATTTTCATTTGTTTTGCTTGTTGTTTGTTTTTTTTGTTTTTAGGAGGCACCAAGAACCAAACCCAGGACCTCCCATGTAGGAAGCAGGCACTCAACCACTCAACCACTTGAGCCACATCTGCTCCCTAGCAGTTTTGTTTTGATGGATATGTGAGAGGAATTTGGTTTTGAATGATTCCTCTCTTACTGTTCTAGGTGCTAGGCAACCTTGGAAAGCAGATGAAGGAAATACTTCTTACCTGTACCTAAAGAACAATCTGACTTCCATGAATATATGTCAAGTGCCAGTTTTAAGGGATCCCTATGAAAAATCATCAAAGATTTTCATAGATAAAACAGTGCAGAGATAGCATATTGCACCCAACATGACAAAAATGTATGTGTAATTCTGGCAGGTCTCAAATGTGGGACTTTTTCTGACTTATGGACTTGCTGAAATCTTGCATCTAAGCAGTTCTATTGACATTTCCAGTAGCTCCCCTTGACACATACGTACACGCACTATATTATCTAGTAAAGTGTTTGTGGAATTAACATTTTTCCTGAAAGGAATATATCTGATTTAATGACCAAATCATTTTAAGGCAGTACAACAGAATTCCACAGGAACTAAATCTATTTCTCACACCGATCATGCCTGTTTTACTAGAGCATTGAGTCATTAGCATGTTTATAATGGTTCTAATTTAGCACAACATTTTCTGAATTTTATCCTTGAGTCATTTACAAATTGTTCATATTGAGTAAACAAAGGAAACAGATTGCATTTTATACTTAGTAATTTATCTGAAAGAAGAGGGGAGGGTTAATTGTTTAAAAGTTTTGGTCTGTTTGGGGAAGTGAGCCTGCTTTTTCATTGCTAAGCCTACAATGCCATTTCTCAGATTCTGGGTGGGAGGGAGGGGGCTATGGAGGAGTAAAATGAAAAATTAGGGCCAGGACAAGATTGGCCACTCCCAGGGGGAGTGTGGAGCAAAAGGGGAGCTGGCACGAGATTATCCAAAACAGTTGGTGCATTCCTTAATGATCAAGTGCTTGAGAAGTCCAGCTCTTCCTGGCAGAGCATCTGTGTTGATGTTTATATCTTTGCCCTGCTGTATGGGAAAGGCATGCTTTCTCTTGCTGCTTAGCTAAAAATAGGAAGGACTATAGCATTGTATGAGATATTTTAAGATAGCAAAAACATTTAAAAGGTTAAAGGTTTAGCTTTTAGATCAAAAGAGATCAGTGATATAACTTGTGTTTCTTGCAGATTAAATTGTATCTAGAGTTTGTCAGTGATGTGAACTCTTGGTTAGGCAAATTATTCTAGGTTCTTCATTTGGTGCAGTCTGAAAAACCCACTCTTCTGTCTTTTCTGTCAGCCTCCCAGCTTGAAGAGCAGGCCTGAAAACAGCCTCTATTTATACCCCTTGTTCTTATTTGGAAAATCAGTTGTTTCATTGGAGAGAGAGAGAGAGAGGGAGAGAGAAAGGAGAGCGTGAGCAGGCATCAGGGAGTGTAGTTTGCTTTGTATATTATAGTGACTTCAAAATAAAACTGGCACAATTTAGTATCTAATTATTTTTAGTGAGTTTGGAGGGTTTTAATTAAAATTTAAGAGTGCTCTTCAAGCTCTCCAAGCTCCAATTTTATCCCACTGTATTGTGGAGCACTTGTCACTGTGGAAAAATGTACAGTAACTGGCATGTGCAATCTATGTTTCCTAATGAAAAATGTGGGATGGATGATCAGTGGGAATTAAATATATATTGTCAGAATTAGTTTGTAAACCAAGACCAGGGTACTTTTCATAAGTTATCATTGTTCTTGGATAAGAGAATATTTATTGCATTTGAAATGTATGATTCCTATGGTAAAAAATATAAAAGGAATTGCTTTAATATTTTCTTTAAAGATTTAATAAAGCAGTAGAAAATCTACACACGGGGGCAGCAATCATTTTAAATTTTAAAGATATTTAAAATATTTTAAAGAGATTTTCTATATTATGTTTTTAATGTTATAATAGTTCTAACTTTAAATATCACTTTTAGGTAAAAGTAATAATGATAAGTGTTTACTGATACGTATATTGATTTAAAATACAATAAAGATATTTCCCCATTATCCTTTCTCCTCCACTGTGCTATAATTTTAATGATTTCTCTATTCTCTTTGACCCACTTGAAATACTCTTATTTTGTGCAGAATAGGAGTTAATATTGCTACAGCTTCAACTAAAAATAATTTAAGATTGTTCCTAGAATAACATTATATACTCTAGGAAATAAATATCTCAAATACTCTTACTCAAATTTCTCTTGTAGCAGGCAAAAACATCACCAAGCCGTGATGAGGCATTCTTGACTTAACCGGCTTGAAACTTAGGTACGTGGAAAGTAGGAACATTGCTTTGCAATCCAAAATGCTGAGGTTTTTTTTCTTAAGTTCTGAATTGTATCTTTTCCTTTTTTCCTTAAAAAATTTCCTTGAATGAGGAAACATTTCTGCAAAGGAAATGAAAAACTTTTCAAGAGAGAATCAATCTATATTGTATCAAAACCTTATACATCCTTGATTAAAATATAGGAGAGACCTGAAGTTAAGCTCTTGATTTTTGGCTCTGTTTTAATTACCTATACATGCAAAATAAATATAAAGTTCTGCATTTCCTTGAGAAGGTACTGGTTTATGGAGACTAATTCTTTCAAAGTAAGAGGAACTAATTCTGGCATTTTCCACTTTAATATTGAAATGTTATAACATGCATTCATTTTTAATATGTGATGATTTTTATGCTAGAGTCTTATGCTGTGATAGCAGGCAAAAGTGGGTTCTTTTCTCCCCATGCATCTTTAAAGCCAACTCCTGAGACACTGGGGTTTCAAAGAGAGAAAGAGTTTGGTTGCACAAGCAAAGCAGCACAGTAGGCCTTATGGTCGAAAACTGCCTCCCAGATTTGCAGTTGTTCTGGTATTTTATAACATAAGAATGCTAATGAATAATTGGGGTGGAGTTTGCACAGGTTCTTTCATTAATAAACATTAAGGGGCTGAACCAGGATGAGGGTGGGTACCAACCACTCGGGGGTGGGGGGTGGTTCACAAAGGTACAACCTTTATTGGAAATCAAGGCATCCAGGAGAGGGAGATACAGAAAACAAAGGTCAGCTACAAGATTTTTCATATGGCCATCAGAGGAAGATGGAGTCTTCACCCTTTCAATAGAAATGTTCATATACAAAGATAAGATCCTTCTGGAATAATCATTATAATAGCTGATACAAGTAGCCATATACAAGGGAAGCTCCTCCTGAAATAATCATTACAATGGCAGGTTTTTAGCTGGAAATGGCAACATACAAGGGTGAAGTCAGTCTAGCTAGTTTCAGTAACTTCAGATATTAACCCTTTTGGCTAATGTAAAAAGCATCTATGTAATGTTTCTTAACCTTCCATTACACTTCTTTATCTCAATTTCCAAATGGTATGTAGTTCCTTTCCTGTTTTTCAACTGAAGATAACTCAGTCAAAGACACCAAAACTTGAATAGTCAAACTAAGATAAAATATACCATTTATTTTTTCATTGCCTTGAGAACTGTGCCACCAATATAACTCTATTAGTTGTTTTCAAGTCAGTCATGTAAAACATTCTTATCCCTGTAAAATAATCCAAGAATATCTGGGGACTATTCAGTCCTTTGTTGTTGTTTTCCATTTGGAATTCTACGTGACTGCTGAGTTAAAGTCATTCTGTGTGGTATTATTCTTCCCGTGTATGTAAAGCAAACTGGGCTTCTTGAATTATTTTGACCTCTTTAGTTTTTGCACTTGTACATGATCAGAATGGGTCAAAGTCTGACCTGATCAGTTGCCTCTGTAAAATTAGTGTCTTGTTTATGTAAATGAATGATATGGCACAAAGGAAAATGATTCCTTATCTGTTTTTTTTAGGAGGTACCAGGGATTGAACCTGGGACCTTGTACATGTGAAGCAGGCGCTCAGCCACTGTGCTACACCTGTTCCCCTTCTTATTTTAATTTGCACCATTACTAGAATATTTTTTGGGTAGGAAATTTGAAAATAGAAATTTTAATTTATAACCTTATATCCATTATGTATTTCTCATTTCATGTCAGAACCTCTTGGTGATTGCAGTAGTGTCCCTTTCTATATGGTATTTGGTAATAAACTACTTTTGTAGTTTTTTTTCTTTTTTTTTTCCTCTCACCTTACTTGCTTTACATTATAGCATGGTGAGTACTTAGCACTAATGGTTATGTACCCTTAGAGGTTGACAGTCAGATAATTAGGTGAGAAAGTTGAGAGTTTTTCAAGAGAGACTTCCCCACAGTTTTGAGTCTTCCTGGAATCTCCTAGAATTGAGATTAAACTTTGATAAGGTTTATGAGGTGTCTTTTATTTTTCTGTAGATAAAGGCAATCAATGATTGTTATTAAAGATGTTCCTGGTCTATTAATGAAGATATACAAAGACTGCTTTATTTTTTCCCCTCAGTTTCTTCCACTGAAAGGGGAACTCAGATTAATTCAGCATTATGGTGAGGATTAATTTTCTAATAGGCATGTGAAATTCTTTGAAGTTATTAACCATTTTATTGAGTGTTTTTTATGTAAAGCTGCATCCACATAGCTTGATTTATGTTTGAAGTTTGTGTTCCTATTGCCATATAGTTCTTTTCTCCCATAACGTTGCTTTTCTTTGAGCTTTTAAAGATTTCAGGTCTTTCTATAAAAATGAGAGACATAGTTTAGCCTGTTTTACATTCATGTGTGTATTCTCATTTATGAACCTACTGTGATTTTGTGATCATTGCTAATAAATTGGGCTTTTGTGTTTTGCCATTATAATATGTGCTCTCAACTCAAAGTTTAAAGAAACAAATTACACTTTAGCATTTGTATCAGTAATTATCAGTTTAGCATAATGTTATAACATGTATGAAAGAGTGAATAAAAATAACAAGATTGAGTAGGTTATGAAGTTAAAGACTTTTTTTTTTATCATTCTTACCTATGATCTGTTATATCAAGCTCTCTCAGAAATGTAAACCTAATTTGAGAAAAGTAATCTCTGACAGCTGTGCTTCTTCACTCTTAAAGTTAGCATTATCTTTTTATTGCTTTAGCATAAACACAAAACATGTATAGAATATAGTATATGCCTCATTTCTGAATTTGAAATTAATTAAGAGACCATTTTAGCAAAAGAATCCAACCTAAATATATGCATATGCATGCAGGCCCTATTGGAAGGTCACTCAGAATCCAATTTTTAATCACAGTGATAACTCACTTGCTGAAGCCTAAGAAAATATTTAATAGGAAAGAAAGGAAGCGGGAAGAAAGGAAGGCTTGAAGGGGTGGCGGAAAGAAGGAGGGAAGAAGTGAGGGAAAGGATAGGGAGCTTTCACTTAATAGAAGCAAGCTGACTTCCATTTAGAAAGAACTTTAGCTTCTGGGATAGCTAACTAGTATGATTGTTATTCATCAGCCATTTCATGACACATTGATCTGGATTCCATCCATTCCTTGATTGACTGATCATGTCAATTATTTTTACCAATGCTTTCTAACCATGCAGTCTTCTTGCCTCTTACCCAGGGCTTGCTTTATTTTTCTAAAGTTTATCTGTTTTCTAAAACCCTTTAGATTCGTCTTGACCTTACAATCATATTGTAAAATTCAAGGAGTGTTTGGAAGCTAGAGAAAAAAGTGAGGGGAGCGTGGGTGTAGGTCAGTGGTTTGAGTGCCTAGTTCCCATGTATGAGGTCCCAGGTTCAATCCCCAGTACCTCCTTTGAAATAAAAAAAGACAAAATGCTAACGAGATAGATACTGATATAGGGGAGAAAAAGCATTTGGAATTGGAGTGACCTTTTGAAATATAATTTAAAAAAGAAGTTATCAGAAATTTGACACTTGGAATGTTAAAGTTTAATGGGAGTTAAGGATTTAGTATTTAAATTTGCATCCCCTTTTGAAAATATGGACTATTTGTTAAGATTTGAGGAACAAAAGGTACAAGTAAATTGTCATAAGCAGTAGCACTGGTTGGAAATTGATCCAAATAAAGAGGGAAAAAAATAACTCATTGAGAAAAATTTGGTAATTATTAAGACATTCTCAAGTGTGGATTTCTGTAACCTTATGGATCTTTATGAAAATAGTGCAATCACTCCCTATAATCCAGCATGTTATTTAGAAATGCAATAGGGTAAATATTAGTATTTAAATTACTATTTTCCTTAATAACAATATGCATTTCTTTTCATATGAGAAAAGTTTTAGCAGTTGTCGTTACGGGGGAACAGTGATCATCTTGACTTTATTTTCTTCCTGCTTTGTTTTAAATTATTATTTTACAAAAGTTACCATGTTTTTATCTCATTTTTATGGACTAAGTGGTTTCAGGTTGATTAGCATCTTCTCCCTTTAACACCTGTCATTGTTACTTGACTAGCACATAAATTTTGCCTGGACTTTAATAAAAATCACCTGGATTAAAAGGAATAGCATCTAAACTTAAATCCATAGGAAAGAGCCCCTTTTCTTTTCTAAGAAATAATAAATGCTGATTGAGTATTAATAAAGGTATAATAATAATGCCAAAGTAAGATTATTGTTATTTTTTTCCTAGGCAATAGTTTAACCTTCTGGTAAAAGAAAATTAGTTATGGTATTTAAATTCTTAAAAGTAATGTAATTTTCTATTGCCTATGGTTAAAACACACAAAAAATAGTTTTGTGCATTTTTAAATGGGAAAATTTCTCCATAAACTGATTTCCTGGATTTATAATATACATATATTTTAATACTTACTTTTATATTTCAATAGATTCCTCCTGCATGGAAAAACTACTTTCAAAAGACTGGAAGGAAAAAATGGAAAGACTAAATACCAGTGAACTTCTTGGAGAAATTAAAGGTACAATAAACAAAATAGCAAACATATCCATGTAGAGATATTATTTTGTATAGCAACATATACTGATCTTCTATATTCTAACACTAAATTCTTACCTCTAATATCTGTTTATATGTGAGAGAGTAAATTTACAGTGTGCCTTGAAATTTTATTATTTCTAAGGTTTACAGAATGAAATTTGCTTTCTCTTTGCATTACTTTATTTTTATTTTATTTTATTTATTTTATTTATTTTTTAAAGATACTTAGATTATACAAATGTCACAAAAAAATGTAGGGGATTCCCATATGCCTCGCTCCATACACTTCCCACATTTTCTCACATTAACAACATCCTTCCTTAGTGAGATACATTCATTGCAATTGATGAACACAGTTTGGAGCATTGCCACTAAGTGTGGTTAAAGTTTACATTGTAGTTTACACTTTTGTCCACCCAGTTCTGTAGGTTATGACAAGATCTTTGCTTTAAATATAGGATAAATTATTTCATTAATTTACTTAGCAGAAAATTATGTATAAAAAATTTTATCTAAAGATGAGTAGCAAATTAAGTTAATCTTAATTCTTCAAAATCATAAGTTTAATTTATGAATTCAATTCATTAATTTGAATTTATTCTGTTCACCTTTAAATAAAGTTTATAGAACATGCTGTATTTTCTAGTAAACATAATGGTTTGTGCATGGATTCTGAAGCCTGTTTACCTTGGTTCAAATCCTGGCTCTGATACTTTTGAAATAAATGAATTTGGGCAGTCACTTAAATGTCTGTTTCAAATTCCTTATCTTTAAAATGGGGATAATAGCAGTACCTACCACATTGGCTTATTAAGAAAGCTAATATAAGAAAAGCTCTTAGAACAGTACCTGGCACTTAAAAAAGCACTCTTGAATAGTTGTATATTATAATATAATATAGTTATATTATAATTATTAATATATTATAATATAATATGATTATAATAGTCAAATAGTTGTAGTAGTATTTAAATGCCCAGGGGATAATAGATTGATCTCAATCTCAAACAGATTTCATGGGACTTAACATTTCATGACATTCTACTCTGATAAAGATGCCTATCTATATTTTTGAAGATATATGCTTGATGTTACTATTTTGAAACATGTTAAGTGAACATCTCAGTCCATTGCAGTATTAAGTTACCCTATCAGTCAAGAAGTTATACTTGCCCAACCAAACTCTCATTGATATTTCTATGGAAATGAAGTACTATATCGCTAGTTGTTTTTTATCTTGAATGGGATTCATGGTAATTCATTAGTTCTATCAGTTATCTTTTACAGACAGACAGTCATCATTCTGACTTGCACTAGTAATTTGGGAACTTAATTGCATTAATTTTCCGAATGTATTAAGCAACTTTAGGTGGAATCTTCTTATTAGTTTTGGATATTACCTCATTTAAGATGAAAATTTGGCAATAACTATCTGATGAAAATGTTGTTTTGAATTTATTACAGAAAATTGCCTAGTGTTTAGGCATGTTATATTCAACTCAAATGAAGAGAAAGGGAAGTCATCTCTTTTCCAGTGAATAATTAATAACTCGTTGCATTAACTAATACAGTGTCAAAATCAAATGGGAATTATATTATTTTGAATCGCACTGCTTCTGTTTTGTACTCATAAAGGCCATTTGCTATTTTGGAAAAAAAGAAGCTCAACTTGTAACTGATGGGTAGAAAGAAAGTCATTAGTGACATATTCTCTATCCAGCTGCAATAACATGGTGTATGCTTCTTTGCACGTCATTCTGTGTTTTCTTGCTTTCCAAAGTCAATCGTTTCATAACAGTTAGAACATAAATGGTTTATGCAAAGGCAAGCATTTGCCAGCATGAATGATAGGGGTCTTGCTTTCTCTTAGTAATGTGGAACTAACATTTTATTATGTTATGATTCAACATCAAGTTTTTATGCCTCAGGGTATCCTCCCCATTCCTCATTTTCCATCTTTATTTTTAGTTCTAAATATGAATTTAAAATAAAAAATATATATTAGTCTTGGTACTCAAAATGTAAAAATCTCAAAAGTGTAATACACGCAGAATTAGGTTTTTCAAAAATTTTAACATTTTTTTAAGTATTCTGTATGTGACATGTGAACTTTGTGTCTGCTATTCTGAATTTTATGTTCATACAAGTTAAAAATTCTTACTAAATTTCCTGTTTTGATTTAATTGACACAATTGCCTCTTCTTATGTTCTAATACTTTATCACCATATACATTATACATTATAATATACATTATATTATACATTATATAATTTAAAATGAAAATAATTATTTGAAAGAATATTCTAATAGTTTGACTCAAACATGATTAAAACTCAACATACATTTTTAGTTTCGCTGAGACCAATCCTTTTATCAGCCACTATGTTAGTCTTGATTATTCTGAAATTTTAAAGTAATCTATTATCTTCAAAGAATCCATACTATGTACAATTATATCTCAACCATTCTTTTTAATAAGTTTTTATTTTCCTCTGATTACAAAATTTGTTATACACATTATAAGAAATATAGAAATGCATGCAAAAAAAAGTAAAGTTGTCCTTTAATCCTACCTGTATTTTAATGTGTATCTTTTCTGTTTTTCCTAATGGATATATATGTTAAATTTTTCCCATAAAATTAGAATCAACCTTTTACTATTCTTTTGAAATTTATTTTCCCTAGTTATTTGTATATTGTGAATTTCCCTATGATTAGGTCATCTTCTAAAATATTATTTTTATTGGCCAAAAATATTGCAGAAAGTGGAGGTCCCATAATTTAACCAAGACTTTTATTCAATATTTAAATTTTTTTTTACTGTTTGGCGTTATAAGGAATACTTTGAAAATGAATAACTTAAAAAAAAAAACTTTTAAACTTATTAGTGGTTATTTTCATGAAGGTGAAATTCCTTGGCCAAAGGGTATATTCTTTTTATAAAGGCCTTTGATTCGTATTGCCAGATTCCCCTTAAGACAGGTTATAGTGTTTTGTGCTCTCAACAGCAGTATCTGAAGGTGCTTATTCTCTCTTTCCCTCAATAGCAAGTATTATTACTCTAAAAATTTCTTGCCAGTTTGATAGGGAGAAGACTATCGAAGCTCACTTAATTGGAATTTCTTTGATTATTAGTTAGAATGAAGAATTTTACATAAATTTATTTACAATTAAAGTCTCTTGTGAATTGCCTGCTTGTGTTATTTACTGACTTTTCCTTTAAATGAGTTGTCTTACTCTTACTGATGTGTAAGGATTCTTAATATATATTTTAATATTAACCTTTTTATTATATATGTTGCATTTTATTATTTGCTTTATTTTATGGTTTTGTTCTCAAATCTTTCCATCTCTTCATTTATAGTTCCTTCTATTAGGAATTTGTTTGGAAAGACTTCCCCCTCCCTGAGATTGGATTAATATTTGGCTATATTTCTTCCATTCTTTGGCGCTATTTTTAACATTTAACTCTTTAATTCCTCTTGAATATATTTTGATGCATAATGTCAATTAGAGACGTAATTTAATTTTTTATTAAGCAGTTAACCAATTATCCCTATATGATTTATTAAATAATCCCTCTTATCCCATCTGACTTGAAATAGCATCTTTTATTACATATTTGGAACCATTTCTCGGATTTTTGTTCTAGTTCATTGATCTTTCTATCTAAATTTTATTAATACTGTGCTATTTAATTACTGTAGCTTTATAGTATCTTTCAAAAACCTAAATATTGCAAGATCACATTCACAATTTTTCTGTTTTCATACTTTAAAGTTTAATTTAGACATCAAAGTATTAATTAAAATCTTAAAGCGATATTTAATTACATTAAATTTACATAAAACTAAGGTGGGTACTGTCATTTTTACAGTACTGTGTCTTTTCATTCAAAATCGTTTATTTGATTCTTTTATATTCCTCAATAACTTTGTTTTCTTTAAATAGATTCTTCATGTTTTTTTTGATGTGTCCTCCATAATATTTAATATTTTTGCTTGCTCTTGTGAATGAGATAGTCTTCAATCTGTTTTCTTTTTGTTACTATATTTAAGATTGCTAGTGAATTTTGTATATATTTTTTGCTGGTTCATTTTATAACTTCCCTCTTACCACCTCTATTCCTATGTTTTATCCTCCTTTTTGTTAGCAATTTGTCTTTTACCCCTTCTCTTATTACATTGCCTAGAACATCAAGAATAATATTAAGTAATAGAAATGATAGCAGGCATTTTGTTGTTTTCAATTTATGAAATTGTTTATAATATTTCACTATTAAGTGTTAGGTTGAATATTGACTTGAAGTATTTTTTTTTCATATTAAGAAATGCCATTCTAGTCATAGTTTATTAGGAGTTTTTATGAGAAATTGCATTTTATGTCATTGCGTATCTTATTAGCTTTTGTTTTTTTAATTTATTGATGAAATAAACTCTGGTTAATCATGGTACGGTTTTCTTTTACTGTACTGCATAATTTTATTTGTTCATGTTACACTTATTATTTTTGTATCCATAATTATAAATGAGATGGTTTTACATTTTTCTTTGTTTTGTATATCTTTGTTAATTTTTAGTACCAAGGTTCATAAATTGAATTAAAAAGGTTTTCTTCCTTTCTAGGTAAAGAATTAAATTACCTGTTAATTACTTATTCTTTGAAATTCTGAAAGAATACACGCATGATACCTGTAGGCGTAGTTTTCATGGAGATAATTGTATTTTACATTTTCTCCTTCTCTTTAAATCAGTCTTGGCAATAAACATTTTTCTTATAAAAGTGTATATTTCATTGAGATTTTCAAATATTTTAGTATTGATTTTTATATAGTATCACCTACTTTTAAAACTTCTATTTATCTGCCATTGTATCTTATATCCCATTTTAACTTTTGCATAGTAGTGTTTTCTTCCTTTTGTCCCTCAGTTTTACTTGCCAATGGTTTGTCTATTATATTTCCCCCCCAAAAAATCCAGTTTTTAAATTTGTCGTTCTGCTGTTTTTCAGTATGCCAATTAATCTGCTTTTACCTTTCTCTCTCCTTTCCTTATTTTTCTTGTACTTTTTCTATTGTTTGCTGTTATCTATCTTTCTAAATCCAATACTTCATTTTAAAAAATTCTCTTTTATTTAATAATAAAGGCAATTGTGGCCATGAATATGTTCTAGAAACAGTTTTAGCTGCATCTCAGAAGTTTGTGCTTTTAGATGTATTTATATTTTCTAACTGATCTATATTTATATATAATTCTTACCTACATTTTCTTTTGGATTATAGAGTGTAATAAAACTGGGGAATGGAGGAAACACAGTCTCTAACACTACCACTGGAAAATTTTTATGTGATGGCTTGGTGCTAGCAGGAGAATGAAAGTGTGAGCAGTAGAATGGATAAGAATGTTATTGAGAAATGTATCCTAAATCCATTGAGCTTAATATTATGATATAATTAAGAAATAATAAGCTAATAATTTCCTCTTTATATTTTATTTTTAAAAAAAACAATGTTTTCAAATAAAATTCTTATATCTAAATGTAGTGAAGCAATATTTCTAAAACTCCTCGGTAGGAGTTGGTATACCACTAAAGTATTAAGAATTTTTAGTAAGTCTGTTTTTGAGTCTTATCTAATATTCTTTGAGATCCCTTCTCCCAACTGCCTATAGTCTTTTCATACGTAGCCTCCTTCCCAGAAGCAGCAGTAATTGAGAGTAGAGTACTGTAACTGACATAAACTCAATAGCAGTCGTGTCAAAGCAATGTTTAAAAAACCTTATTGCAAGTATTGGTAAGAATTTAAGAGCTTAAATGAAATATAACGTAAAATGAATTAGACCCTTACTTTGGTCTGATTGTATCTGAAGTCTTCTTTCCCAATGTGAGTATCATATTTTTGAGGGATCTGTTGTGAAGTTAGAATTCATCAAAAAGTGAATAGAATGGTGAAGAGTCTTAAACATTTAATATGTTAAATTAAGCAGTGGAGGACCAGGGAGGTTTGACCTTAGACATGGTAGCTGGTTTGAAGTTTTGTTGGCTAGAAGAGGACAAGATTTGTTTTGTGTTGTGTTAGGGGGTAAAGGTAATAGAGAAATTATCCTTAATATAAAAAAAAAACAGGAACAATTATTACTGTCTGACAATGATATGATTGGACAGCACTGAGAGGATACCTTAAATATCTGGAGCATCAAGATTCCATCTTCTGTCTCAATGGATAGTTCTAATTTTCTGTGGTTTATATAAGAGAATCTCAGCCAGCCTCCCTGATTTGCACATATACGCCTGTGTGCTGTGACTGGCATCTCTTCTTGGTGTGAAGTCACCTCCCTGGGTAGTGTGCCAGGGAAACAGTAATGTTGGTTGTTAAAGTTAGCACAGTTTGTGCTTGTGTTTTCCAAACACAGATAAGAGAGACAAAAATATATATATATGTAATATAAACCAAATAAGGAAAGCAATGTTTTCTTTCTTGGTCATTTATGATTGATTATTTCAACATTTACATTTAGGGATTGAGGTAGATGTGCTTATAGGTATATTCTCATGCAGCTTCAGAGAATTGATAGTCTATTCATGATACAAAAAAAAAAAAAAAAAAA
>JAQZBX010018756.1:0-15770 GCA_029593785.1 Cabassous unicinctus | reverse complement strand
AATACAAGCATATGACAGTTGTGCTTGGCACAAACACTGAATTAAAAATGTGAATTATAATACTGCTACTGTATGCTATTGAGAGCCTGGTAGTTTTTAGTTTTGATTGCAAACAAAACTCTTTGGAGGAGAGCTCAGGAGCACAAAAGTCATGGTCATTTTCAGCATATAATAGATCTTTAAAGATCAAATAGTGTAGGTTATTCTTGAAGTAACTTAAGTAGTGCTGTTATCACCACAGAGTCAAAATGGATCTAATAGCATTCCCATAGAATTAGTGTTCTATGTCAAAGGTTACTGTCTTAAATGACAATTTTCTCTCCTACTTTTTCATTTTTGTAATAAGGGCCAAAGCTATATCTACTTTAACCGCTTATTTCATACTTTGCCTTTTGTATGGAATACTCTGATTAGGAATAGTAGTTTGCTTATAAATGAGTTTTTTTAAAATTCCAGTTTACAAATTTTCAGCAAATTCTGCATTTGGGAGAACTTTAAAAAGTCTGGAAATTCTTAGAGGCAAATCATCTGCCACTTTTCAACTCCAATAAAATCAGCTAAGTTCACATATCTAGTGATTCTTGCTGTCTCATTAGGAAAAAGAGTTGAAACAGTAATGTTCAGATTTCATGTATTTTTGAAAGTTTTAAATTGTTATTTTAAGACAAATGCTGCAAAGCTCTAGAGACCAGCTTGTGAAAGAGATTAAGAGCACAGATGCTACTTTCTCACTTTCCTTTTGGTGTGAAATAATATAGAATATTTGTCACTAGATTCTGTATAAGTCTGTTAATTATAGTACTTAAGAATAATACCTAGAACAATAGAATCTCAAAAAACTAGAGGTGGAGAGGCTTGGCATATTATGTGGACCAACTTCTTATTTTCAATATTGGGACCAGATATCCAGAAGAGAAAAATTACTGCTCTAAATCACATAGTTTATTGTAAGGTAGAAACTTAAGATTCTCCCCAAATAGCATGTTTAGCCCATTTCACATTATCTTTCAGTCATCTTGTAATCAATAGTGAGTAATTTTTGCAGAACCCAAGTACTCCTTTTGCTAACGATACATGCACACAGCAGCTAGTTTTATAAATATATAAATATATATGCATCATTACTCAAGAATAATACTTTGCATGAATGTTTACATTTCAAAGTTTCCTTTATACTCTCTGATATAAACATTTTTTTACTTCTTTTGATACTCATACAAGCATTTAAAACCTCCCTCCACTTGGGGTTGTAGAAACCGGTCTTCTTAATTAAAGCTCAAACAAAAGCTAACAGCAGAAATTCCTGCTATATGATTAAGGTCTAAAGTATTATGATACATTAGAATCATTGTTAACTGTTGGGATTAAATGAAATTAATGTGTTGATAAGTGAAATTAATGTTTACATAAAATAAAATATGTAAGTTTAATAACAAGTTCTGGCTATAAATATAACACTGGCTAAAATTATTCTTTGTTATTATTGCATTGACCACATAAAAATATTTTAAATTCATTGACTAAGAATCTGAAACTTCTGTTTTAGTGAACTATTATAATTAAAAACATAAAACTTTAAAAGCATATCTGGTTTCAAAATTTTCAGTTGTAAATGTTCTTATATGTAAAAATAGTCACCAATTATAGAATATTCCTATTGATTCAATTTTTGAACGTCAAATTTTCTCAATAGCTATAGCCTTGAGTAGGAAAGGAGGCAAAATTGGTTAGCAATAAATATATCCACAGCATTCCTACACAATTATGGTTCATTTAGTAGGTATTAGTATATTTGGTGACATATTGAAATAAAAGAATACATTTTGATATCATACAAACCCCAAACATTTTACTATTTTCATCCTGATTGCTATGATAGCAATTTCCTAGAAGCTATTCAGATTGATTACCAGGAAATGGTAGCTAACAGGACACTGATAATCCTCCTGTGTGGAATTAGTGAAAACACACTGGATCTTTAATGATGGATGTTAGATTTAGGCTGATGGGGCAACCTTTCTCTATCCCAAAGTAGCTAGTCTTTGAATACAGACCATTTTATTTCAGTATTGTGTTCAAATCCAGAATTGAAAATAGCCATTAGCATTCATCCATCCATCCATCCATCCATCCATCTATACATACATACATTCACCCACCCATATGTTAACACATACCTATAGATTGGACTCATGGTGGAATAAGAGATGACATGGTAACATAAGATTTCACAATATTTTAGTAGAAATTTCTTATCTCAATAAAGAGACGAGTGGCAAAGCTCCCAGGACATAAACCTAAGTTTGACTGTTTATCATGGCGGGAAAAATGAGATCCTTGATTTGGAGGATTTTAAACTAGCTCTCTATATTACCTAAATGATTTTTTGGCTTAATGAGGGTAAAGGCTATATAACTATTAAAAGGTAAGGAGAAAAACTGAGTAGGTGATATATATGCTCCTATTTGTGTAGAAAATTATGTACACACAGAAAAATCCTGGAAGAATATTTAATAAACTGTTAATAAGGTTGACTATATAGTGGAGAATGATGGGCATAAGGTGGGGGCCAATTTGTTACTTTTGCACTGTAGAATTTGTACTGTAGAATTTTATCATGTGTATACATTGGCTTTTTGATAAAAAATACTAGTTAAAAAAAGATAGTCTGCAATAAAAGTGAAGGATTCATTTCTTTAATTATAAAAAAAAATGGATTATACTACCTACTTAGCTTCTTGATTTTGTTTAGAAGATTAGAGAGAAAATATATAGTTTTTGGGATGACATGGAGAAGGGAGTCAATAAATGTCACAGGTAGGCAATAATTGGCATTTTTTAATGCTTGGAGCATCAAATATTAATTGAATGACTAGAATCATAGTTCTCAAATTTTTTTTATTCTCAAGACTCATTTATACTCTTAAAATTTACTGAGAACTTTGAAAAGATTTTGTTTATGTGTCATCTATTGATATTTATGGTATTAGAAAATAAACATGGGAAATTTTAAAAATATTTATTAATTGGTTAAAAAGTTATATTAAACCCATCATGTATTAAAATAAAACACATTTTTATGAAAAACAACTATATTTCCTAAAGCAGAAATAATTTAATTAGAAGAGTGGCCTTGTTTTACATATTTGCAAATCTCTTTATTGTCTTGCTCTCAAATCTGCATCAGAAGTCACTCTGCTGTGATATGTTTTGATTGAATTAAATGAAGAAAATTGAATTATATGAAGAAAACCTGGCCTCAAATTGATATGTAGTTGAAAAAGGGAGAAGTATCTTACAACCTTGTAATATAGTTGTGAATATTCTGTTTTATAACTGAGTTATACCCATCTTCCTTATGTTGACCCATTTCTTCATACAGTATCAAAAAATCGCATTCATTAATATCGCTACCAAGCTCATCAGAAAAGGCTAAGTATTTGAAAACTGCCATGCTCATAGTGACAGAAATGAGTTTTCCAAAATTCTAATTTTCTTTTGAAAGCTCAAGTTGTGTCATTTGGCAACCAATATTATTAGTTGTTTTTCTTGAAATGACAGGCTTACTGGTCAAATATTCAAGTCTGAATAATGATAAGTTTGTCTCTTAGTTGTTCTTTCAAGTACAAGTTGTGTTTTATGAAAAAGCTATGTGAAAGTTTATCTCACAACTCAATTATACAAGTGGCTTTCCTTGGAACAATGATTATATTTAGGTATGTAGCAGAAGTGCTTCCCATTTCATCACACATAATATTAAAAAGAGGTGTACTCAAAGGCCACTGTTTAATAAAATTAATAATTTTTATTGTTTCATTAAGGACCTTCTTAAATGAAACTGGATTTTGTGTATTTTCTGTTTTATTACCAGTGTGTGGTAGTGAAGAATATAATAACTACTAGTAGAGTTTGGTGCCACTGTCTGTGATTCATGAATGCTAAGGGACCAACAGTTTTATCCACCATTTCAAATTTGCACCACTGGTGCAAATGTCTACAATGAAACATGCAAATAATGCCTTATTGTTATTGTGAAAACAGTATTGACTCAGGGACACCTTAAAGAATTCTTTGGGAACCCCATGGGTCCTTGGAATACACTTTGAGAACTGCTAGACTAGAACCTTAGATTAAGGTTAAAATAAAATTAGATTAAGACTGATTAGATTGAATTAGATTAGCATATATGTAAAACTGCATATAAGATTGAGAGAAACTTCTAACAGTCCAAGAAGTCAGTATTATTACACATTTCAAGTTTATAGTATAGTTCATGCTGCCAATGTTAACTTAACCAAAAATGATATTCAATTTACTGATAATTAGTACATATCTCAGGTGAAATAGTCTGGTGAAAACCAGCCCTAGTTGGCTTCATTCCCATCATATTATTACTGATAGTTTAGCTATTATATGTCTCCCCAGCTTTTCTATTAAGTACAGGTCAAATTTTCCTACATTAAACTTTAAGCAATTTTACATGTAATTTTTGTTCTGACATTTTATTATAGTGGTAGCTAAAACTTAGAGCTCTTCCTCTTAAAATGAGGTTTTCACATGTAACATTTCTTAACAAACACTTGGCATGCAATTTTTTTAGTGTAATGTTTGTAATAGATGAGATTTTAATACATATATATTTGTTTTCTTATAATTAAAATAATACCTGAGATTTGTAATAAACACAACATAGTATAAAATATTTTTAAATTTTATTCAATTATTAATAATTTTCTCTATTTCATTTTAATCTTTTTAGTTTGAATAAATGTTTATAGTTAAAATGTAGATTTGTGATAATTTTTATATTCAGTTTTGATTCTTGGGAGAGAAATGTGTGATATAAGTTGTTAATCTCCATACATAAAAGTTATAGGCCCAGGAATGTTCTCTGCCTAGTAGGTATGGCTAGCCTGGGTGCTAGGCTGTGTTCTGGGTATTGCCTTAATCTACAGTCAGCCCTTGACTAAATTCTCATGGGATATCTATGTCACTTTAAGAATTGGCCCATAGCACTAGACCTCCCACACACTTAGTATTTAGGTCATTTGTCTGAATTTTTTAAAAAAAGAAAGAAAGAAAGAAAGAGAAGCCAGGCTAACTACTTAATAAAATGTGTGCATTTTCATCCAAATGCTGTTTTTATGAATAAGATCCCTGGAATAAGCATAAATTGTACATTATTCTCTACATTTTTAAATGTGTTGCTACTTTTGGTAATTACTACTGAGTGCATAGTTAATGCACTGAGGATATTTGATGCAATTATTCAGTTTATTTGTGATTCCCCTTTAATCTGAATGTCTGCATTAAACTATTGAAAAAGAAAACTAAAGAGAATTTTGTTCATTTTTAAAATGCATGAATTTTCTGAACTCTGGGAGTAAACTTGTTTGCACTAACCAAGATAAAATTAGAATGGACCTGACATTGTAAAAGGACAGGATTCCAAAGTTCAGTTTAAAAGTTTGTTTTTAAACTTTCAAAAATTAAAATTATGTTTTAAATATAACCTGAAAGAGGCTGGACCAATTACAAGGCCACCATCTTTCATAAGTCAATGAAAGATGTGTGTAATTGAGCTCAAAATTCAGCTAGTTTAACTTCAAACAAATTATTTTTCCTTAAGTCTCTTTTCAGTACTTAGAAGTTGATTGCACCTGGAAATGAACTGAATAGACACAAGTTGGTAGCTCTTAGAAAGCCTGTTCAAAATGACAGAAACCAGAGAGGAAATGTCTAAGTCTGTCTCTTCCATGAGTGCCTAGCATTTTTTAAAGCCAAGGGAATTTGGGTACTGAAAAAGATCTCTAATGCTGAAAGCGTCTGAAAATAAGAAGAGTGCAAGAGGCTTTTGTAGGCCCACTTTTTATTTTCTCCTTTGATCATAAGCTAGTAGGAAAAATACACATTTCACAGAAATGATGCAATATCATTAAAATGGTTTGGTCAGAGAATAAAATAAGACAGAAGAGCACAGGTATTAAATGGGAAAGAGGAACTCCACGTCCATTTTGACTGGTAGACATCATCTGGGGTTAGTTTCCTTTCAAGTTAACATGCAACTATTTGTTATAAATGTTTTCATAATAATTTTAAAGATTTCTCTAGGACTATAGATGAAATGAGATTCAAAATGAGATTTATTCTATAGCTTTAAAATATGTTTCTTCCTATAATAGTAAGGGGAAGACCTCTTATGCTTAAAGCAAAGGGTTACATTCCTATTAACATTTGTTTAAATAGGCTTCCATCACAACAGGTGCACACTTATTTTTATGAGTAAAATATTATCAGCCTTCAAAATTAGCCAGGGCAAAATGCAAGTTGTCTGATTAAATAATCAAAGCTGATACTTAAAATACATTTGATTTCCACAGGAATTTTAAAATGCTAAGTCCCAGTCTCTCATTCTGGTGTGTAAAAGGAGTTGCAATTGTTTGTAGTATATAAGTAGTAGTTTGTATTGTAACTAGTTTGGTATGCTTTACATAATTAAACTGAATTATGAGACAAACTACTAAATAATAATATTAGGTTATTACTACTAGTTTAACATTTTAATATACCAATGACATTAAATCGGTTACAAAAGTGACCTTTTTCTTTTGAAGATTATTCTGCATTCAATGAAAAGTCACACAGCTTAGAAAATTTAAATTCTGTGTGTGATTATTTAATTCAATTTGTGGAGGGCAAAAGAATCAAAACATAAAGTATGGTTTATAAAATGTATAGATCATATGTACACAAAAGTTACTGAATATCTTTGTGAACAGTAAAGACTCCCAAATGATAAAACAAACAAAAAACTGAACTAATAGCTTATCTAGGAGGCACCTTCACCATGTTTTAGAAGTGTTATAACAGTGCAGCTGTTTGAAACCAATTATAGGCAGGTAACTGTTTGTTTTCATATCTAAATCTGTTTGTCAATCAGAGGAATGCAATGAATCAGGAGAAGGGGGCTCAAATACAAACCACAGAGTTAGGCAGAGCTTCTGGAGTGGGTCCAAGCCACAAGAATTAGAGCAGGAGTATAGGTGGAATTAAAACCATACATGTGCATATGGCTCCTGTCTTTGACCATATATTTCAAATAGTCTCAGTAGTACAGATTATTGGAGAAAATGTCCATTTTCTATTGGGGAGCAGTATGATTTTTAAGGTTTGTTAGAAACTGTGGGCTCTTTTCTAGGGCTGATTTTAGAAGAACTCTTCTACAGATATTTAGAAATGTAAGAAATTTCTAAAAATCTTAAATGAAGATTTTTATTTTTCTTTTAAATTTGAAAGTACATTATATATACTTCCTATATTATAAATAGGTAGGTTTTCACTATTTTGAAATTTAGCTATAGCAATTTCCAGTGTATATAGCTATTTTATGAAGAAACTTTAATTTTGACTGGACCCAGAAACACGTTTTTACTCTTTACTCAAGTTGTAAAATCACCTTCACTTTTCAAATATGCAGTTGTTGTGCTCAGATTGCAAGATCTCAAGAGACAGTGAAGTATACAAAGAGTGCTTTACATAAGTCTATATAACTAGAACTTTTTCCATGCTGAAATATGGGAAAACCAACTGGGACCCTGAAGTTTAAGTTGGTAACATCAAGGGAGCATAAATAGAAGTTTATTAAGAAAGCTAAAGAAAATGAAATGGGCACGACCATGCTGTGGTTTTCCTTAAACACAGGCTTTCACATCCATTGAGAGTCCTGGATTTCTTGTTAAATCGCTACTGAAAGGAGCTCTTTTATTTTTCCAGCCATAGCTTAGTGCCAATAGGCATTCACCTCGAAGCATGATGGCTGTTTTTTAACCCTCACAGTTGGCTGTGTATTTCTCAGCCATGTCTTTCATGTTTTAGGGCTGCCCTCCCAGATGGATGCTGAAAAGCATTTTACTGAAATAATTTGTACTTGTCCCTCTGCATACTATTCAATTTTAGTGTTAAGAAGAGGAGGAGGGGATCACCACTACCTTATGTGGTGCTCTGTACCTGGGCCTGCTTTAAATATGTACAAAGGCTCCTCTGAGATGGAATCAGAATGAATGATGAAGGAACAAATGAGTGAGAAGTGATGAGTGAGATGAGATGAAATACTGAAGGAAATAGTTATGACTTTTTTCAGTCTGAAAAGGAGAGATTGCTAAATATTGCAGAAGGAATTCTGAGGAAATTCACTATATTGTATTTTGTAAAGAAAACTGAAGGTAGGGCCAGAAAAAAATTCCTCCCCCCCCCCCGCCCTCCCCATAATGAACAGATTTTTGTTATGGTTGACACGGAGAAAAACTTTCTTATTGAAACGTTAATCTCAGAATTCATCTCATCCAATCCTCTGCTTTCAAGAATGAATGCATTTGTAGAATCTCAGTCAGTCCACAAATTTTTTTCCGTGCTTATTATTTGCCCATCACTGTGTCAGGCTATATGGGATTTATAATATTTCATGTTTTCTACCAGTCAAACACGAGGGATTCCTCTTTTTAAAGACCTCTAGAGAAGCAGAAGAAGAGGGTGCTGACAAAAGTAAGGACTAACATTTATGGGGCTAATACTTTGTGTTATAGGACTTTTGGGTATTTTATCTGACTTAATCGTTAAGCCAGTGCCATGAGGTGGCCATCATTTTATCCTTTTATGAAAGAGGGGACTAAGGCTCAGGAAAATGAAATAATTTGCCCAAGCCACCAAGATAATAGCCGTGCCAGGATCTGAATCAATGACTATTTGCTACTAAAACTCATGTTCTTTCCACCAAGACATGCTAACATCTACTCCATCATGATTGGCACACATTTCCTCATGCAGTTTCCATATCTCCCATACTACTTTTGAGCTAAACAAACAGAAAAACAAACAAACAAAAAACCAACAAAAAGCGATTATTATCCTTTGTCTGAGAATATGTTATACCATTAACTGTGACGTTTACTTTTTTTGAGAATTGTGCTATCTTTTCCACTTTTTAATACCTATAGTTTCTCTTATCAAATTCTGTCACTGTAAACTTTCCCTTTTCTATTAGTTTAATTTCTTCAGGCTGAGGATCTTACTTATCCTTTAGTATACTTTGTATTTTCTAACTTGCTATCAAGGATTGCTTTAGATTATTCTGACTTTCTAGAATAATCTGATCTGTAATTCACCAGTGAATCATTCCTAGCTATTGGATAGTTGATAAAGTGCTTAGATATTTCATAAGAGTAATTTTAGAATATAAGTTTTGAAACTCTGGGCATTGGCTAGACTATTGGGGTCCTGAAATTTCCAGCATACTGGCATATACATTTATGTGTTTACTGTAAAAATTTATGAACCATGAATAGAATGTTAATAATAAATTGTACTGTGGTTAATTATTAAATGAAAACTATGAGAAATAGTTAAGTGAAGATTGTCATCTCTCTTACAATGACCTCTTATGCCCATATTCCATATCTCACACTGGCATCTGTTAATCATTTTATTGTTTCAAAGTCTTTCAATTCATACTACAATTTTCTATGATATCTCTGAAGATATTTTAGAAATCAGCTTTGTTCTCTTTTGTTCATCAGGAAAATGAAACAGCTGGTACTCATGGACTGACAAGTGTTTTGAACTTGGGGGCATAACAGAGGACACTATTAATTTGAGGATTAAATCGCCAAATACTGTTAAATAATTTCCATTCAAAAAGGTCCACTTCTTAGGGGGAAGGCCAGGAGAAATCACATTCAGCTGTTGTTGATTGAATCATGTCTCCCACAAAATACATGTTCAAGTCCTAATTCCTAAACCTGTGAATGTGAACTCATTTGTAAATAGGATTCTTGGAGATGTTATTAGTTAAGATGAGGCCAACTGGATTAGGGTGGATCTTAATTTAATATACTGGTGTCCTTATTAATCGGAGGAAATTTGGACATAGTCAGTAGGAAACAGGGAGAGAGATGGCCATGTGATGGTGGTGGAGATTGAGTTATGGATTGCTGGCAAACCACCACCAGAAGAAGATGGACTTCAGACACCTTGCTTTTGGATTTCTAGCCTCTAAAACTGTGAGACAATGAATTTATATTGTTTAGGCCAACTAGTCACTGGTATTTTGTTACAGCAGGCTTGGTAAACTAAGATAGTAGGAGTGTGCTTAGAAACTTAGATGGATGCCATAGGTAAAGGCATGATTAGGGATATGAATATTGCACATTCTTGTGGGAAACTAGAGGTTAGGAGATTGACACTGGCAGCCCAGGAGCAGAGGATAATGGTTATTTAAGTAACTGAGTCACTCGGGGAATAAGCAGCGATGTTCAAGAACCCAAGTTAGGAACATGAAGAACATAAAGTCAAGTTCCCAAGTACCCAAGGCCCCTATAGATTAAATAAAAGGAGTAAAAATGCAAGCTTTATTGAAAATGGGATTCAGGACTTAGGACACAGAAGGACTGGGTACTAGGGACCCTGTAATTCAGCACTAATAGGGGGAGAGAAATAGTTCACCACAAATGGTACTTGCAAATGTTGTGATCCCCAATCTTAGGGCAGAGACTATCCAGTCCTGGCCATCTGCTTAGTACAGCTAGAGATGAATGGTTATGGCTAGATAGAAGCAAAATTTCTAGACTGTTGCTACATCTGTACTGTCCAATATGGAAACCACTAGCCACACATGGCTATTTAAATTTAAATTCAAATTAATTAAAATTAGCTAAAATTAAAATTCAGTTCCTTAGTCATACTAGCCACATTTCAAGTGCTGAGTAATCATATGTAGCTATTGGCTACCATATTGGAAAACAAAGATGTAGAACATTTCCATTATCATATAATGTCTATTGGCAATGTTGTTCTGTATTATAAATGAGTCATAAAGGGCTAAGTCTTTTGTGGATTTCTGAAATGTAGTATCTACACATATCCATGACAAGATAATTCTATGATATTGTACTTTAAAGAAGCCAAAAAATAATGTTATGTTAAATTTAGTAAGGTTTCTGAAAATAGGATTTTGATGGAAGAATTCATTTATATGAACTTAGCTTTGAAATTGGTATTCATAATTTTTTAACTGATTTATATATTGTTGCAATAAATATACAGATCTTTTCACTGAGGAAGGCTTATTAAAATTTTGTTGAAATGGATCCTAACTTATATACCAAATGGCTGAATTTTCATTAAAATCTATTTTCTTCACATGCATACTTTGTGTTTGATAAAGTATATTGGCTTTAGCAAGTTATTTGAAATTTTCTCATCTCTACTCATGGCTGATGGGAAAGTTGATCCCTTCTATCTTTCCTTCAAACTGTCAACAAGGCAGCTTTTTGCTTTTGGTGCTATTTTTCATTGTATTTAAGGAACATGTTTTTTTTGTTTTGTTTTGTTTTGTTTTTTAAAGATTTATTTATTTATTTATTTATTTATCCCCCGCTTGCTGCTTGTGTTTGCTGTGTCCATTCGCTGCGTGTTTTTTCTGTGTCTGCTTATCTCCTCCCTGCTGTGAGGTCCCGCTTCATCAACCCACCGCACCGCACGGGCCAGCCTGCCCTCATAAGGAGGCCCCGGGAAGCGAACCCGGGGCCTCCCATATGGTAAACGGGAGCTCTATCGATTGAGCCACACCCGCTTCCCTGGGAACATGTTTTTATTTGTGCATTTTTCATTGTATTTAACAAACATTTTGTCTTTAAGTATGTGAATGAGAGAGATAAAAACATATGCACAAAGACAAAGAAAGACAAAGAGCTTAGACATGCTAAAGAAAATAAGAAGTAAGTAAAATATTAGTTTCTTCCTTCAAATTAAATAAAATGATCAGAAAATGAGAGGCAGCATCTAACATTTTCTCTGAATATCCTATACCCATGCCAACTACTTTGGCATATTCCCTGGGCATAAAGTTGAAACACTTTTAGCACTCTGATATTTTCCTAGCATCCTGCTCTGTGTACTGCCTTAGAGTCACTTATCCTAGATCTGAGGTATAGGAATCAAACTAACAAAAATCACAAAAAGTACAGGACTAAGACAAGAGGAAGCTTTTAACAGAGAGGATGTCAAGATCCCCTGAGAGTCACCACCATTAAGTTTTGTGCCTCTAGAAGGAAAATCCAAATCCCTTTGCTCAGTGGTACTGCTCTTTGGCTTTGACATAAAGGTTCTTGAACAGACCTGGCCACTGATGTGGAATCAAAATTCGTGTGATAGACATAGATTGTTAGATCCAAACTGGCTCAAAATTAAATAGGCAATTCACAGGAGAGGATGCCTGAATAAATGTATAAAAAGATGCTCAACTTTCTTCAGGGAAATGCATATTAAAGCAATGATAAGATACCAGTCAAGATTGGTGAAAATTTTGAGGAGTTCATAAACTATTTGTGGGAGTATAAATTTGTATAGCTATAATAAGAACAGTTTAGCTCTAGCAAATTTAAGGATGCACGTAGTCTATGCACTAGCAATCTAACTTTATATATTATATATCCTAAAGAAATTCTTGCACGTGTACAATAATGCTCACTCTAGCATTATTTCTGATAGCAGTCAAAATAAATAAACAAGAGGTATACATATCAATGTGTATAAATTTAAAAACATGATATTAAATGAAAAAACAGTATGTAATATAATTTATACAAATTCTGAAAACATGTAAACCAATACTATAGATTTTACTTGTAGTATGCAGTAATTAATAATCGTATGTAGTAATCGTATAAAGACATATATTGGAATGATAAACACTGAATTTAGAATAATAAATATGGTTAAAAAAAGAAGAAGAAAAAGAAACAGGCTCCATCTCAGTGGCACAGGAAACAACCAGATAAACGTGGTTAGTTATCATCTGGTATTAGAACTACCAGCTTTGCTCAGATTATCCATGGCACTTTCTCTTTCGCTCATCAACAGAAACCTTCAAAGCTGCAGAAGCCTCCTTTAAAAAAAAAAAAAGTGACCTTTGGCCTCTTCTTGACTTCAAGATGAGTGAGGGTATCCAAGTCTTCAGACAATAAATTGGAGGAAGTTCTTTTTACAAAAACAAAAATCCTCATTAATGTGACATTTCAAATTGCACCTTGGGGATACCCTACAAATCCCAACCCTATTTTCATTCATTTATATTTTCATTAACCTCACTCATTTGACAAACATTTCTTGAGAAGCTATTATCTTCTAGGCATTGGGAATACAATAATGACTAAGAAATGGTCCCTATCCATAAGCAGCCCACTGTCTGTAACCTTACACACTTTTAAGTACTAAATAAATTTTTTTAGCACATGCTTTGAAGGATGCTAAGTAGGAATTGATTAAAATATTATTTAATATTTTTTTCCTTCAAGATAAATAAAAGGATTTTCTCTCAAAGGGATCATTTGCATTTATAGACCAATGTCACATTTTCTTTGGTATCTCAAACCCATGACAACTAGGGTAAATATTTATACTTCCAGCCCAGACCTCTTTCCTGCACTCCAAATTTATGTATCCAACATTCTACTCTACATTTCTACTTGAATGTTTACTCTACACTTTAAAATTAACATGTCTAAAACAGAACTCCTGATTGTCTTTCCTAGATCCACTGCACCTGAAGTCTTTCCCACCTTAATAATTGGCAACTCTGTCCTCTATGTGCTCAGGTAAAAAACTTTGAAACCCTTCTTGATTTCTTACTATGGGACATATTTTCCCTTTCCCCTCCCCTGTTCTTTCTAAACTTGCTCTGTGTCTTGGAAGTCCAACTTTTATGGACTTCATTAGTGAGTTTCTATCCTCTTTGACTTCCTGTTTGGTTTGACCAATGGAAGGCACTGTCGAGAGAGTGGGAGAAGGGTGAGTTCTCCCCACCCAGCTCTTTCCTTCTTGTTTTAGGTTGGTTGTGATCTCTCCATACAAGTACATTCTCCTGGTTCCAGGAATTATTCCCTCCCCTTCCCCCTTCAGGTCTGTGTATGATAACAGCTTCATCCTATAACTAGCCCCTTGGTACATCACAATTCCTTCTTGTTTTCCTTAAGTGCTGACCCATATCTTTGTAAATAGTTTTATTTAACGCTTATCAAATTATACACTTTAAATGGGCCACTGCCATCACCTTGGTCCAACCATCAGTCTCTCTTACCTGGATTGTTGCAGTAGTCTCCTGGCTGTATCTCTGCTTTCTCCCTTGTCTTAGTCTGTTTTCCACACAGCAGCCAGAATGATCCTTTTAAATGTAAATTTGGTCATGTAATTCCTGTGCTCAAAATGATCTAATGGATTTCTGTAGTATTCTACGTAAAGGCTAATGTCCTTATGATGACCCTCAAGGCCCTACAAGATAGATATGGCTCCTTCTTTCCTCTCTGACTTCATCTTCTCTTACTCTCCCCTTTACTGTTTTTGCTCCTGGTGTTTTACCTGTTGATGCTCCTCAGGCACACACTTCAGGACCTTTGCAGCTGTTTAGTCTTGGAATGCTCTGTTCCTAAATATTCTCATGGATCCTTTCTTCAGCTTCTTCAAGTTCTTGCTCAAATGTCATGTTCTCAGTGAGGCCTATCTCGACCATCCTACTTAAAACTGGAACTTTTTCAATCTACTCAGGTTTATTATTTCCATCGCACTCACTACCTCTTACTATGTTTTTTATTTGGTTATTTATTCTCTGAGTTCTACCACTAGAGAGTAAGTTACATGAAAACAGGGTGTGTATGTGTGGGTTCACTGCCTGGCCCAAGGTAGATACTTAAAAATATATATATTAAAGGAGTGATTGAATGAATTTAGTGGGTTGGAGTGATACATAAGAATCCTGTGAGTGTCAGGGAAGGCTTTATGGAGAAGTTACTTTTGTTATTCTGTCTCCTCAGCCTTACTTCACTCTAGGATGCAACTGCTTGTGAATGGAAGTTCTAGTTAGTTTTTGCCTTAGTACCTACAAGATCTCTATACTCACTTATGCCAATAGGCACATCTAAATTTTCAAACTTAGATATGAAAAGTTGCACTTTTAACTAAACATCACAAATCTAAGACTTAAGTAGACAATAGCATAAATAGTTTTCTTTTCATTGAAAAGAAGGGCAATATTTCTAGAATGAGTTTTGCTTCCTAGTATAATTATTCTTGAAATATATTTTGCTCACATAACCCAGATGGGTTTTTTTTTTTTTTTTCAAAATAAGCTTTATAATTAAAGGATCTGCAAGACCAAGACTTTATTGCACAGTAATTTTATTCTTTAATAGAAATGAGAGCTATGAGACAAAGTTTACTCTGAAAAAGTTTTTCATAAATAGCAATTTAAATAAAGGAAGTTGTCAGTAAATCGTCCACTTAGCAGTTTGAGCATATCTCATATTCAAGATTTTTCTGCTTTTTGATCAAAAATGCTTACACTAGGAAGCCTCATTTGAAACATCAAACTTTAAATGAGATTTAAATTTCAGTTAGTATTAGGTAACGACAAGGAATGTCAGAAAGTTCATCCTGTTATTTTTCATTTGTATTTCACAGAAATTTTCAAAAGGGACTGTTTCTATGATATCAATAATAATATTTAGACAAGAAGATATGAACCTCTTTTGTGAACACATTTTACTATTTGTAGACCATTAATGTAAAAATTTTTCCTCAAGTCTAACTGTTGTGAATTAATTGCCTTAGATTTATTGTCAATGAATTTTGAACGATACATCACTTATTTTTAAGACAAAGAAAGGGATACTAGCATTGAGTCAAGCATTTAGCTAGGCATTTTTACCTTTTTTTTTTTTTTT